>JAQZBX010009494.1:0-46026 GCA_029593785.1 Cabassous unicinctus
TTTTTTTTTGGCCTTGCTTTATTGCAATTGCTAAACTTGTTAGATATTAAATAAGAGCAGATATCCATGTTTGTTACAGATCATAGGAGGAAATCATACAGTCTTTCGAGATAAGGCATAATTATAGTATCTTTGTAGATGCCATTGATCAGATTTAACATGGTCCCTTGTATTTTTGGCTTTCTGACAGATTTTTAAATAAAATTTTATTGAAGAATATCATTTACACAGTAACATACGTAAACAATAAGTGTATAGTTAAAGTTGTGAATTTGCAAAATAAACATACATATCTTCATACAAGGCTTCCATACATCTCTCCACCACCAACACCTCTTATTGTTGTGAAATATATGTTGCAAACTATGAAAGAGCATCATCAAAATATTACTAGTAACTATAACCCCTATATTTTTTTAACAAATCAATTTTATTGATACCGAGTGATAAAGCACACAGTTCATCCAAAGTATACAATCAATGGTATTTGGTATAATCACACAGTTCTTTGTTCATCACTTCAATCCTTATTAGAACATTTTCATTATTTCAATAATAACAATAAATAAAAAACCAACAAACAAGAAAATTCCTCAGTTCTCAATCTCTCTCTGTTTCCACTGCTGTACATTTCTGACTATTTCTGACTATTCTTGCACAACCATATATTTGTTTACTAAGCAGTTTTATTGAGATATACACACGTACCATATGATCTATTCAAAATGTATAATAAATGGATTTTAGTATTATCACAATGTTGTATATTCATCACCTCAAAAATTTTAGAACATTTTAATTACTCCAAAAAGAAAGACTCCAACCCTTTTAGCATTCCTTCCATAGCCCTACATAACCACTATCTAATTTCATCTTTAAAAATTCATTTGTATTTACATTTTATATAAACGGAATCATAAAATATGTAGTTCTTTTGTGTCCTGTCTCCTTTATTTAGCATAATGATTTGGGGTTTTTTTCCCTGATATTGACATTTTGTAGTATTAATCTATATTTGTTCAGCTTCAAAGAAAAACAGTTTTATATATGCAAATTTATCCATATTATATTTCACATAATATATTTCTATTTCACATAATATATTTAGTTCATAATAGCGCAATCATACAATATTTATCCTTTTGTGTCTTGCTTAATTCACTCAACATATTATCCTCCAAGTTCATCCATGTTGTCATATGTTTCATGGCTTCATTTCCTCTTACCACTGCAAAATATTCTATCATGTGTATACTCCACAATTTGTTTATCCATTCCTCAGTTGATGGACACCTATGTTGTTTCCAACATTTGGCAATTGTGAATAATGTTTTTCTGAACATTGGTGTGCAGATATCTATTTGTTTCACTGCTCTCTGTTCTTCTTGGTATATATCTAACAGTTGTATTGCTGGGTCCCATGAAAATTCTATATTCACCTTCCTTAGGAACTGCTAACATTCCTTCACAGTAGCTGTACCATCCTACAATCCCAACAATAGTGAATAAGCATTCCTAACTCTCCACATCCTCTCCAATATTTACAGTTTTCTGACTTTTTAATAGTCACCAGTCTAATAGGTGTGAAATGATATCTCATTGTAGTTTTGATTTGCATTTCCCTAATTGCTAATGATGTTGAACATTTTTCATGTATTTCTTCACCATTTGTATTTCTTCTGTGGACAGTCAACTTTTCAAGTCTTTTGCCTATTTTTTAATTGGATACTTTGTCTTTTTACTGTTGAGTTGTATGTTCTCCTTATATATCATGAATATTAAAGCATCATCAGATGTGTGATTGCCAAATATTTTCTCCCATTGAGTTTGCAGCCTTTTCACCTTTTTGACAAAGTCCTGTGAGGTGCAGAAGTGTTCAATTTTGACGAGGTCCCATTTATCTGTTTTTTTCTTTTGTTGGTCATGCTTTGGTTGTAAGGTTTAAGAATTACTGCCCACCACAATATCTTGAAGAAGATATCCTAAATTTTCTTCTAGGAGTTCTATGGTTGTTATTTTTATATTTAGGTCCTTGATCCATTTTTAGTTAACTTTTGTATACGTTTTCTTTCTTCTTTGTATGGCTATCCAGTTCTCCAATTACCATTTTTTAATAGACTGTTCTGTCTCAGCTGGGTGAGCTTAACATCCTTTTCAGAAATCACTTGACTGTAGATATGAGTTTTGATTTCTGAGTTCTCAATTCAAACCATTGGTCAATGTGTATGTACTAATTACATTACGATGATATTTTTACCACTATAGCTAAATAATATACCTTATAGTCAGGAAGTGAGGTTAATGCAAATTTGTTCTTCTGTTTTTGGATGCTTTTGGGTATTTTGGGCCCCTCACACATCCAAATTTTATTATTGACTTTTCAATTTCTGCAAGAATAGGCTGTTGGGATGTTTATTGGGATCATGTTCAATCTGTAAATCAGTTTGGGTGGAATTAACATCTTAATGATATTTAGTTTTTCAATCCATGAACATGGACTGGTATTTCATTTATTTAAGTCCTCTTAGGCTTCTTCAATAATGTTTTGTAGTTTTCTGAATACAGATCCTTTATGTCCTCGTTTAGGTTTATTCCTAAATATTTGATTGTTTTAGTAAATATCATGAATGGAACTTTTTTTCTATTTCCTTCTTTGATTTTACATCAATAGTGTATAGGGATGATATTGATTTTTCTGTATTAATCTTGTATTCTGCCACTTTACTGAACTCATCTATTAATTCAAGTAGCTTTGTTATGGATTTTTCAGTATTTTCTAGCTATAGAATCATATCATCAGTGAATAGTGAAAGTTTTACATCTTCCTTTCCTATTTTCATGCCTTTGATTTCGTTGTCTAGCCTAATTGCACTATTTAAACTTCTAGCACAATATTGAATAATAATGGTGACAGTGGGCATCCTTTTCTTGTTCCTGATCACAGTGGGAAAGCTTTCAATCTTTCACCATTGTGTACAATGTTAGCTGCAGATTTTTCATATATGACTTTACTATATTGAAAAACCTTCCTTGTATTCCTATTGCTGGAGTGTTTTTATCAAGAAAGGATGCTGCATTTTGTCAAATGCTTTTCCTTTATCAATTAAGAGGATAATGTGTTATTCTTCTTCAATTTATCAAAGTGATATATTACACTAACTCTTTTTCTTGTGTTGAACAACCTTTGCAGACCTGGGGGAAAAAAACACTTGATCAATGTGTATAATTCTTTTAATGTGCTTTTGGATTCTGTTTACAAGTATTTTGTTGAGGATTTTTGCATCTATATTCATGAAAAATATTGGTCTGTAATTTTCTAATTTTCATAGTAACTTTATCTGGGTTTGTTTTTACGGTGATTTTGGCCACATAGAATGAGTTTGATAGCATTATTTCTTTTTAATTTTTTGAAAGAGATTGAGCAAGATTGATTTAGTTCATCTTTGAATGATGGGTAGAATTCACATGTGAATCCATCAATCGTGGGCTTTACAACATTGAGAGGTTTTTGATGATTATTCCAATCTCTTCACTTGTGTTTGATTTGTTGAAATCTTCTATTTCTAATAAGGTCAGTGGAGGTGGTTTGTGTGTTTCTACGAATTTGTCCATCTCATCTACATTTTCTCATTTTTTGGCATACCATTTTTCCTAGTATCCTCTTATGAGCTCTCTTATTTCTGTGGATTCAGTAGTATTGTTCCTCCCTCATTTCTAATTTTATTTATTTGTGTCTTCTCTCTTTGCATCTTTTTCAATCTAGCTAAGGGTTTTTATTATCTTCTCAAAGAACCAACTTTTACTTGTTATTTCACTCTATTGATTTTTATTCTTGATTTCATTTATTTCTACTCTGATCTTTATTACTTCTTTCCTTCATGTTGGTTTGAAATTAGAGTGCTGTTCTTTTTCTAGTTCCTCCAGGTGTGCAGTTAGTTCTACAATTTTATCTCTTTCTTACTTTTTAATGTAAGCATTGAGGTCTATAAATTTCCCTCTGAGCACTGCCTTTGCAGATATGTTGTGTTCTCATTTTCATTCATTGAAAGATATTTGCTGAATTGTCTTGCAATTTCTTCTTTGACCAACTGATTATTAAGGGTGTGCTCTTATTCTTCATATATTTAAGAATTTTACTTTTTTCTGTCCATTATTGATGTCCAGCTTCATTCTGTTATAATCAGAGAACATATTTTGCGTACTTGCAAACTTTTAAAATTATTGAAACTTGTCTTGTGACCCTAAATATGGTGTAACTTGGAGAAGGATCCATGAACACATGAAAAGAATGTATATACTGCTGTTTTGGGGTTCAATGCTCTATAGATGTCTGTTAGGTCTAGTTCATTTATCATATTATTCAGGCACTCTGTTTATTTATTTAACTACTCTCCAAATGTTCCATCCAATATTAAAAGTGCTGTATTGAAGTTTCCAACTATTATTGTATAGACTTTTATTTCTCCCTTCAGCTTTGCCAGTGAGTGCCTCATGTATCTTGGGGTGCTGAAGTTAGGTACATAAATATTTAGCATGATTCTTCTTGCTGAATGCCATTTTTATTAATATATAATGGCCTTCTTCATTCCTTTTAACAATTTTGCATTGAAAATCTATCTTGCACTATATTAGTATTGTTAATTAAGCTCTTTTTTGGTTAATATTTACATGGAATATTCTTTTCCAACCACTTACTTTTAACCTGTGGTTTCCTTATGTCTGTGGTGGTTTCTTGTAGACAACATATAGATGGTTCACAATTTTTTATCCATTCTATCAGTCTATGTCTTTTGACTGAGTTGTTCAAGTCATTAACATTCAATGTTATTACTGGAAAGGAATTAATTGCCTCATCCATTTTAACCTGTGAATTAATGTTGGCATATGTTACTATTGCCTATGTTTTTACCCTTTAATTTATACTTTGTAGCAGTCTTCATTTCTACCTTAGTGATGAAAGGTCTCACTCTGGATTTTCCTCTCAGGCTGCAGCAGTCCTTTTAGTATCTCCTATAATTCTGGTCTTTTGGTAACATGTTCTAACAGTTTTTGTTTTTCAGTGAAGGATTTGAACTCCCCTTCATTTTTGAATGGCACTTTTGCTGGACACAGGGTTTTTCACAAGCAGTTTTTCTCTTTCAATGTCTTAAATACATCATACCCCTTTCTTTTCACCTCCATGATTTTTGATGAGAGTTTGGCACTTAATATTATCAAGGTTCCCTTGTATATGGCACTTTACTTTTCTCTTCCTATTTTCAGAATCTTCTCTTTATCTCTGATATTTGTCATTATGAATGATAGATACCTCAGGGTAGGTCTATTCAGGTTTATTATCTTTGTGATATATTATACTTCTTGGATATGGATACTTATGTCTTTCATTAAGGTAGGGAAGTTTACAGTCATTTTTTCCTCAAATTTTATTTCTACCCCTTTTCCACTTTCTTCTCCTTCTTGGACACTGATAATGCATATTTTATTGCACTTCACTGTGTCATTCAATTCCCTGAATCCTTATAACATTTTTTCAATTCTCTTCTCTTTCTGTTCTCCTATCTTTTCCATTTCAGATGTTCTGTCTTCAAAATCATTAATTCTGTCTTCAAACAAATCAAATCTGCTCTTATATGCTGTTAATGTATTTTTAATCTCACCCATCATGTCTTTCATTCCCATAACATCTGTTACTTTTTTTTGCAGACTTTCAAATTGTTCTTTATGCTCAACCAGTTTCATCTTAATATATTTTATCTATTTAAACATATTTTCTTTCAATTATTTAAATTGATTGAGGAGAGTTGTGTGATTTTCATTGAGGAATTGTCTTAACTTCCTTATATCCAGGATATTTGGTAATTTCCTTTGTCTGGGCCATCTCTTCCTGTTTTCTAGTATTGCCTGTAATTTTTTACTGATGTTTGGGCATCTGAATCTGTTGGTGAATTTTCTCTGATGGCCAATTTCTCTCTCTTGCTTATTGTTGTTTTTCCACAATTCTTCTTTGATATTTGTTTCAACTTATCCTAAGTTAGGTTATCAAAATCATGCCAGGGACTCACTAATGGAGTACAGATTTTCTCCAAGAAGTTAAAGAGCAGAGAAACCCAAGTACAGTTTTTGTCCATGCAATTTCCAGACAGGCCAGGAAATGGTGCTCATTTGCACACCTTTTCTGGGAGGTGTATATCCTCGGTTTTCTTTGGTTTTGGTTTGGTCAGAACTGAGTTTCAAAGTGGGATCTGCTGGCCAAATTCCGTGAAGAAAAGCCCCATAATTCCCCTACTTCTTCCCTTGTAAAAGCTGACAGTGAGGAAGATGTCTGCTCCCCTTTCAGTCAGCTGCAATGAGTCAGGGGTTTTAACTCCACTTACTATCTTGGGGATCAGGGAGGGGATCTATTCCTGGTGGCTGGAAGGTTTAGAAACTCACATTTTTTTTTCAGTTTCTTCCTCTCTCTGTCTCTCACTCTCCTGGGAGTTGTGAGGCACTGCCCTGGACTGCTTACCCTGAAAGCAGGTTCCTTAGGCAGATTTTCGCTTTTTCTCTGTTATTTTTATGAAACAGCTGAACTTTGCCTGCCTAATCCAATGCCTTCTTCCTACTTGCTCACATTTTTATCATGAATGGATATTCAATTTCATCACATGGTTTCCTCCATTTCTTCACATCGCTGCATACTTTTTTTTTTAGTCTGTTGATCTCATTAATTAGATTGACAGATTTTCTAATTTTGAATGAGTTTTCTAGCCACAGGATAAAACTCATCTGGTGAGACTGTGTGCATGTATGTATATATATATATATATATATATAAATTTTCTATATATTTTGTTTAGGAATTTTGCATTTATGATGATGAAAGATGTTGCTCTGTAGTTTTCTTTAATGTCTGTATGTATTTTGTATTAAGGTAGTTAAATGTATGGATATAATGTTCATAATATTCTCAATGACTTTTTCATTATCTGCAGATCTGGTGTAAATTTCTCTTATTCATTCTTATATTCAAAATTTGCCTTCTCTACTTCTCTTGGTCAGTCTGGAAAAAGGCTCAGAAATTTTGAAAGGTGTGGTAATAAGACTTGGTATCCATGTCTTATTTCCACATTAATGTAAATGGCATTGAAGAAGGAAGGAAGAGGGAGCAGACTGATATTACCATGAGTTTAACTTAAATGAAGATCAAATATTTCAGTTTGGATAGCATCTGAAATAAAGGCCTAGACAAGCACAGTCTCAAGGAAATGTTTCAGAAACTTTGTTGTGATTGTGAAAATTTGTCTTCATATTTCTAGATACTAAAGTGGCATTGATCGATTTCTCAATGGAGTACATCCAACTTTTTATTTTTGCTGTTTATATTGCTTTGTCTCCTTATCATTTTGAAAATGATATAATCAGGATAGTCACACCCCAAATGTTTATTGAGTTTATCATCTCCATAACACACTTGTTTATCTTATAAATTAAAAAAAGAAAACATTTACAAACTTATTTGAAATTTCATGACATTTATGGAATGGAAATGTGAACCTAAGACCCAAAGAAGACAACCATTTTAATACTTAATATTTCAAATGCAATTCTTTCATAATTTATCTATTTAACCTATGTAAATGATTCAGAAAATCCATATTTTTCCACTGTAACTCTGTCCCAGGTATGAATATAGAGAAAAGGATTTAGCTATGAACACAAATGTGTTGTGCTCCAAGTTTTATTTACCTTGCTTAGGATAAACTGGAGCCATAGCAGTGCCCTGATTCATCACAGAGCAGATGCTCAGGAAACCCTGACCATCATTACCTGGATTTGCAGGAGAAAAAATGGCTGCAGTGGCTATGAAGTTGAAATTTTGGTGAATGTAAAGATATAGAATCCACTGGGAATGTCACAAAAGGAAATATTTTCTATATCCATATCCAGAAAAATCCCTACTCAGTACAATCAAGGCTTCACCTGGAATGGATTCAAAGGTGTAGTTCTGGCTGAATAGCACTGTCCATTTAGTAGACCCACAGACAAGAAAACACATTCTGAAGACAGTGGAAGTTCCCAATGTTGAGGAAAAGATTTCTTGCAAACTCCCAGGATCCAGTCTTTGCTGTTCGCACATTCACCTCCAATTAATGGTGGCTGGAGGTGAACCAACAGGTGCCAAGGATTCAGATTGCTTGGAATCTCTTGGCACGCTTTTCTATTTGACATTTCACTCCCCCCAGTCTTTGGAAATGATGAGATTGTTGTTGGCTGTGTCCACATCCAATGACATATCCACTGTGGAAAGAAAAGTAGTTTAAACATATTGTCTCACTCATCATTTCTACCAAATATCTCATTCATTTTCACTATTTGAATTTTACTCTTCTTCCCTAAATTGGAATTTTCCTGGGGAAACTCCCTTGACCTCCCTTCAATTTTTTATATAAAATGTATGTAATTGTAACAATTTCTCTTTTACTGGGAATTCTTTTTACATTGCTTTGTGATTATTTGATGAAATATTTTTCTTTCTTTAAGTGTGAGATCCATGAAGTCAAGGCATATGACTGTTTATTTATCTTAAATAATTATTACATAAATCAGTGCTGGTCCTGCAAAAAGTAGATATATAATAGGTTTTTGAAGGTTAGAAATACTTTTTTTGCAGAACAATATTGACAAATTAAAGTTTGTTTATTTTATTTTATTGAACATGACCCATTTAGTCTTGTATGCCAGGTTGGCACAAACATTTCAGGAATTTGTATTCTGGGAATTGTAAGAAAATGAAGGGATAAAGCTAGCAGACCTGGCCTGAAATGTATAATCTCTGTGGATGTCAAGTAAAAGAATTTATTCCTTTAGGCATAAACAGGGATTTCTTTGTATTCCGGAATCACTTTAGTGCCTGAATTTACATGGGGTAGTGGAGTAGGAAAACCTGTATATGAATGTCTCTGTGGATTGCAAATCTCTCCAATACTTCCTAATGACAGAGGATGGAGCCCAGAGCTGATTGTCCAGACAAAACCATTTGGATAGAGCCAATGGGAATCTCCAAAATGAACCCTATGGGCCAATGACCAATTCTTTCACTCCAATCCCTTAGGACTGGCTCAGTGGAAGATGAGTAAAGACATGTCCTGGGAGAGGTGTTGTCAAGGAGACAAAATGTCTAAGAAAATTTTCACCAACTCAAATGTGAGTTTGCATTGAATAAAAAACATACTCACTTACAAGATAAAGCAATTCACTTTTCTCATATTTGCTACATACCTAAGCATTCTCATTGTATTCCCTCATGACATAGCCACTCCTGATTAGAAACTACATTAAAACAGACTCTGGGGATAGTCAGAGAACCAGCCTGGAGTATACACCTGAAAACCAACCTGGTTCTGAAATCTGCTGTCTTCCCTGGCCTCCTGACTTTAGTCCATTATGCATAAAGATAAGCACAAATAATTCACTTTAACAATAAACCTGTTTCCACATGAGATCACAAAATAATTCAGAGTTAAGCTGTTACATGGAGTCAAGCAGTACTTCCTGTGGCCCCAGGTAAGTGTGGGGGACCATCTGTTGACACTAAGACCCTGAATCCACAAGTGGGCTTCAGTCTAAAGACTCAACCACCACACACATATTCTCTAGTTCTGGCTTATACCACCTGTGCACTGTGATAAATTTCAGTATGTCAGAACCATGTGAGCACTTTTCAATTTCTTGGTAATTCATTGTGTATTCAAGTTTTGAGAAGCCTAGGCAGGGCTGACCAATGGACTCATGAGAACCGTATGGCATTTTTTCTCTAAATGAATATACTCTGCCAGCCCCTCCACTACACTATGATCATGAACCCCCAGGTCTTTGTCCACATAACTCTGGCCTCCATACTCAGTGGTCTGGCCTGCTCTGGAATCCACACTGGTAATACTTTCTGGCTTCACTTCTATCAGTCCAATGTGTTCCATCAATTCTTCTGTGATATCCCCTCTCTACTGAAGCTCTTCTGCTCTGACACCTTCAGAAATGAAATTGTAATTTTTATCTCTGTGGTGGTGATAGGTGGTAACTGTTTTGCCTTCATAACCAAATCTTATATTCACATATTTTCTACTGTGCTTAAGTTTCCAGCCACAGAAGAGTGAGGAAAGTTCTTTTCCACTTGCGTCCCTCACATCCTCATGGTGACTGTCTTTGTCAGCACAGTTGCTGTTGGGTATGTGAACCTAACCTCCAACTCACCCTCACTTCAGGACATGATTACCTCCATGTTCTATACTATAGTCACTCGTTTTTGATTCCTATAATCTATAGTCTCAGAAACAAGCAATAAAGGAGGCTGTAATGAGAGTCATAACAAGAATGATTTATGCAAAAATAATAAAGGATAATTGTTTGAAGCCATTTTCATTTTGATGACATGACATAAAATATGATTCAAAATTAAATTTCTTTCTCATTTCCAATTTCAGTGACCTGAATTGACCGAAAGCTGAAGACAAAAGCAGAATCTAAGAATGCTGTGGTTAGTGAAACAGATCAATGATAATGTACCTATTTTAATGTGGCAGTAAAATTTTTAAATAATCATTTTTAATCATTGCAAAGTTAGTATTTATAAAAAGAAAATAACTGCTATGTTGAGAAATTTTAAGATTAAGATTATAAATTTCAGGCATTAAAATCTCTATTCCAAGTAGAAAAAAAAAAGTTTTTTTCCTCTAGTACCTCATACATTGCTTTCAATGCATCCTTTCAATGTATTTTGAAGATAAAATCATGAAATTATGTATTTAAGTAGACTTTCTTATTGGTGTCTCATATGTTATGGACCATATCCCTATAAAAACAATCTTATTTGTCACAGTACTCTCCAGTGGATGAAAAATGGGTTGCCATCCTGGATAATTTCCCAAACACATGTAATTTTACAGAAAAAGCCAATAAAATATTACAGATCCAAGTTCTAGGTATGTAAACTGGGTAAATGATTATCACTATGCCAAGCACTCTCTCTTATGTTAATTCTAAGATTGTTATTATCACAAGGTACTGATGTGATAGTTAAATGATCAGATTTAGTTACTTGGCAAACTCTTACTCTGCCTGAAAATGTTCTTTTTTATTACAAAGTATTTTCAGTAAAATAATACTATGTTCCCACCTATGGAACTGTGCATATATACATTATTATGTTTATGTTGTAGAAAAGCATTCTTTAGCAAGCAATGTGGAAATAATAATGTTATTTAATAAAATGTCAGCACAATACATTTAAACAGAAGTTCTTAAATTTTAATATTCACACATCAATCAATACTATATTATATAAGATTCAATGTGGAAGCCTACTTCCTAATTGAGGTAGTCGTTTTTAGCATAACACTTTATCAAGTTCATTTTGAAATGTTGATCTAAATAAATTCCACAGTGTATTTATGGGCACAATACTACAAAATCACAAAAAAGAAAGCAAAATTAAGAGAACTAAAAGAAATAATGGAAACACAATACCATAAATAAACATTTTTAAGGCAAAGCTCTGGTCCTGATTTGTCATTTGTGGACCCCAGAAAATTATGTTCTTTAATCCAATCCTGTGCCTATTGAAGGGGACTTTTAATTAGATTCATTTTATTGAACTTTAATTAGATCAGTTTTGTTTAGTTTACTTTAGGGCCTTTTATTGGACTACCTCAGTGAGGCATTTACCAACTTAGGTCCCTGCCCTGTTGCTGAGGTCTTATATAAGCAAAGAAACAGTAACACAGAGAATGATAACCACCATTTTGACCCTGGCATTTGAGAGGGAGGATGCCAGTGATTGGTTGCCATCTTGCCATGCCATATGGCAGGAATCCACGATCTAGCAGCTGCCCTTTGGTGACACAGTATCTCTGATGATGCCAATGATTTGGACATTTTCACAGACTTGGAACCATAAGATTTTAACCCAGATAAATTTCCTTTATAAATGCCAATCCAGTCCTGGTATGCATCAGCAGCTTTAGCAAAACAAAACACTCTGTGATGTTTAATTTCATGTGTCAACTTGGCTAGATTATGGTATCCAGTTGTTTGGCAAGCAAGCACGAGCCTGATTATTACTGTGATGATATTTCCTGGATTTAAATAATTAATAAGTCAATTGTATCTTTTTCTGATAATATCTACTATCAACTTAGGAGATTTCTTCAACAATGAGAGGAGTTTCATTCAATCTGCCAAAGGAATTAAAAGGAGAACAGATGATCACAGCAGTCAGAAGGAAAAATTTCCATCTCTCTTTCAGCCAGCCAGCTTCTCTTAGGAATTTTATCAAAAAACTTCATAGGACTTCCCAGCTTTTTACCTGTCCTTTGGAATTGGAACTAGCTCAAACCCACTGTCATTTATGTGATCCAATTTCTATAATAAATATAAAAATATTTACATTATATGTCACTTTCATGTTGCTGGAGAACTTTTATGAATTCAAGGTAAAACAACTGAAAAAATATTGGATACAAATAAAGATAGACTTGAGCAATGCAGTTTACCAAGTGGAACTTACTGACATTTGTACATTCCTCAAATGCACATTGGACTTGCTAAATACACCATACAGTGAGCCATAAGGAAAATTTTTATGAAGTTCAAAAAGTGGAAACCATTAAAGAATGTTATCTTTGTCCTCAGGTATCAATGAAGGAAGGGTAGGTATGAAAAAAAATCTCCCATTCTAGTTGTTCATATGTGTATTTTTCTCACAGTTTAACCAGTTTCACATCTTTTGTTTGTAGTTCTATTATTTGATGCATGTTGATTTGGGATTTATTTATGACCCTGATATCACTTTGAAATGATTTTCATTTAACTAGTCTTAGCATTATATAAATTTACTTCTTTCCAACTTTTTAAAAATTTAAAATGCAGGAGGGGTAATGGGAACTTGATGCAAAATATGTGCATAGTCTCTGGGGTGATAAAAAGTTTCAGTAATGGATGGTGTTTACTGTATCACAACATTGTGAGTGTTTTTAATGCTACAGAATTGTTTACTTGGGAGTGGTGGAGGTGGCAAATTTTATGTTGTAGATATGTTACCACAATTTAAAGAGGGAGAGACATGAGACAATGATAATTAAATAGATCCTGGACTGGACCTAAAATAATGCCCAAATAGCATTACTTGGAAAATTGAAAAAATGGAGTATAAACTGTATACCTTATATCAGTGTTAAGCATTTGAACCTGGTAATTGTTCTCAATGTGGTTATATAAGTGAATATCCTTGTTCTTAAGAAATATACATGGAGCAAATCATAGGTTGGATTATTTACTACCACCTCAGACGACCATATTCTTAAATTAAAACCATTCCTGTAAGTGCTAAACCATTATAAATAGGACCTATTGGCAATGTTATTTTTAGGTAAGTTGTGGCCCAAATGAAAATGGGTCTTAATACTATTACTGACAGCTTTATGAAGAGAAATGCTCTTGGAGGAAATGAAGCTGGAATTCAATGGAACCAAAAAGAGAAAAGAAATGACATTGACATTTGACAGAAGAACTGTAATAAGAACCCAAGGATTACTTGCAGCCATTCCACAATGCTACACTCTTCTAGAAGAGCGCATTACCTTACTGATTCCTTGATTTTTTACTTCTCCTATCTTCAAAACCACAGGCCAAAAAAATTGCATTGTTTGAGCCAACCTATTGTATATTTGTTTTAGCTGCTGGGAAAATATGAAAGAGGTATTTAATGGTAAATGTTCATGATATATTCAACGTAGCCACAAAAGTCTAGAAATAAATAGTCAAGTAGACAGACAGACATTTATGCATATATATAGATATAGATATAGGAAATTGAGAGATAGATAGAAAGATAGATAGATAACTAGATAAAGATTGAATGCTATGACAAATGAGACAAAATGTTAAAAAAAAAAAAAGGTTAAATTTAGGTATCTGGGTGTTAGGTATATAGGAGTTGCAGGTACTTTGGGGCTCAGAACTTATGTTAATATATATATTTATCATTTTAATGGTTATGTCTTATGGTTGAATGGACCCCTTTGTCAGTATATAATGACTTTCTTTGTCCCTTGTAAAAGTTTTGATTTAAAGGCTACTTTATCTGGTACCAGTAGAACTCCCTTAGCTCTTTTTTATTATTTGCATGGCGTATATTTTCCATCCTTTCACTTTCAACCTACCTGTAACTTTGAACTTAAGGTTAGTCCCTTGTAAAGAGAATATACTTAGGTTATGGTTTTCCAATCTACCAATCTTTGCCTTTTGAGTAGACCGATTAATACATTTATATTAAATATTTTAAGTAACTAGTGCTATGCAGGACTTTTTTTTACCATTTTGCTATTTGATCTGTGTCGGTCTCTTTTTTGTGTGTGTGCTCATTTCTTCCATTCATGCCTTCTTTCATATTTATTTGATTTTGTGTATTGTACCATTTTGAGTATCTTTTCATTTCTTTCTGTAAATATTTTTTATATATTTTGCTTTGAATTTGACTTGATATCATTTTGACTTTAATTGCAAATACACCATGCCTATAGCAGTCTGTACTCTCACATTTTTGTGTAACTGTTACAAATTCTATCTTTATATATTATATGCCTAAGTCATAGATTTAACATTGTTTTTCGCATTTACTTTTTAGAACTTGTGAAAAGTAAAAACATAGAGCTATATACAAAAATATACAAAACAATAGTAGCAATATTTATAATTAGTCATATGGTTATCATTACCCAAGGTCTTTATTTCTTTAAGCTTTTTAGATATACTGTCTAGTGTCCTTTCATTTCAGTATGAAGACCTCCTTTAGCATTGCTTGTAGGGCAGATCTTATTATGATGAATTACCTCAGCTTACCTTTATCTGGTAAAGACATTTTTATTAATTTTATTGAAACATAATTAACTATGCAATGCACTTAAAGTGTATCATCAACATTATTTGGTAAAATCACAGAGTTGTGCATTCAGGACCATAATCAATATTAGAGCATTTTCATTACTCCAAAAAGAATAAAAATCAACAACAACAGCAACAACAACAAAAAAACAAATGCAAAATTCCCTACCCCCTGGTAGTCACCTCTCAATCTCTCTATCCTTCCCCTGTCATACATAACTACTAGTCTATTTACATCTTTGTAATTTATTTCTATTTACATTTTGTATAGATGGAGTCAAACAATCTGTAGTACTTTGGTCTAGTTTCATTCACTTAGCATGTTTATTTTTTTTTTTTTTACTAAAAATGGAAGATTCTTAAAATATTACTATGCAGTTCTGTCCATAGTTTATTTTAGTTGTATTTTTGCCCAAATATCACCCTGGTGTTAACTTCTTAAAATATTAACGTACATTTGTTCTTTTTCAGAGAAAAACATTTTATATATGCACTAGTAACCATTGTCTTAGTTTGCCTCAGGGCTGTGGATACAAAGTACCAGATATGTATTGGGTTTTATAATGGGAATTTTATTGGAGGAAAATATTGTCATTCTTATGCTGTGAAATGTCCAAATCAAGGTATGATCAAAGATGCTTTTTCACTAAAGTCACCTACTAATGATCCTGGCATAATTCCATGTGGCAAGGAAAGATGGCAGCTGATCTGTGCTGAGGGCTCTGCCATCTCCTGAAGGCTCACCATCTCCCAGAGCTCAGCTGTGGGCAACAAGGCATATGGCTTGTCTCTATACAGGCCTCCTCTTCAGCCTGTGCTTTGTTGCTTTCTCCCTGAGTTCAGCTGTGGGCAATCAGGCATATGATACTGCTCACCTCCTCAGGTTGAGTCATGCTATGGCTCTCAGTTTGATTCCATTGATCATTGTATATACCTTTATGACAATACCATGCTGTTTTGACCACTGTGTCATTATAATATATGTTCAGGGTAAGGAAGTGTGAGTCCTCCAATTTTGCTATTATTTTTAGGATGTTTTTGACTATTTGGACCTGTTTCCCTCCAAATAAATGTGGTAATTCACATTTCTATTTCTGTAGAGTTCCTTGTTGGAAATCTGATTGGGATTGCATTAATCTATAAATCATTTTCGGAGGAATTAACATCTTCATGATGTTTAGTCTTCTAATACATGAACAAGAAATGTCCTTGCATTTGTTTAGGTCTTCTTTGATTACTCTTAACAGTGTTTTGTAGTTTTCCAAATACACTTCGCTTGCATATCTGGTTAGATTAATTTCTAGATATTTTAGTCTTTTTGTTGCTATTGTAAATTTACTGTTTTCTTGATTTTCTCTTCAATTTGCTTGTTATTAGTGTAGAAAAACAATATGGATATTTGTATATCGATCTTGTATACTGACAATTTGTTGAAGTCATTAGCTTTTGTGGCAATTTGAGATTATTTAATGAAACTGAAAAAGGGAAGGATGTTTTAAACTATTTTATTTCTGTCGGTGTGATACTCTTTTATTGCATTAAATATGGTTGAGGGTCCTTTGATTAGATTACTTCATAAGATCACTTTATGGTATTTGATTGGCTACATCAGTGAGCTTTGACTCAGGTTGAGTTTCTGCCCCCTTCCTGGGTCAAATATAAATTGAAACAAAGAGATAGGCAGACTTAGACAGACACAGGAAAAAGGGAGCTGCCATGTTTGATAACAGCTATGTGTTAGAGGACTAAAGAGTCATTTACACACAAAGCCCACACGAGACTGGGCCCATGGATCAGTTCAAGAGGAGACAAGCCCTATGCCAGGTTTGCTTACAAAACTGCAGAAAGACAGATACCATGACAGAGGTCAGCAGCTATCTTGCTACCCCACCTGGCAACTGACTGGTCAGAAATTATCTCTTGAGGTACACAGATTTGGATTTTTCATGGCTTTGTAATGGTACTTTTTACCACAAATAATTCCCCTTTATAAAATCTAAACAACTTCTGGAATTTTGCATTGGCAACCATTTGACAAACTAAAACAGAAATTGAACCAAAAGTGCAGTTGTGCTTCTACAATTACCAAAAATGCTCAAATGGTTTTTATTAATGGGATAAGGGAATTTTTTGGAAGAATTGTGAGATGCTTAATAGAAAAGGCATAGTTTGAAGACATGTTTGGTAGGAAGATGGACCCTACTATTATTTTCATTGAGACCTTAGAAGTAAGTGACAACACTTTACTGGAAACTGGAGGAAAGCAATCTGTGTTTTAAATTTGCAGAAAACCTAGCAAGATTGACTCCTAATGGTAGATGGAAGGCATTATTTGAAAATGACAAGCTTGGCCATTTAACTGAGGATATTTCCAAAGTAAATGTGGAAAATGCAGACTGGATTCTCCTTGCAGCTTATAACAAGGCAAGAGGAAAAAGATAAACTGGGGACTGAATTGTTGGGCACAAAAAATGATAGATTGACTTAGGAAATTCTAAACTTCTGGAAACAAATCTTCAGAGGATAGTGGCTTACGTAAATACTTAACTAAACTTGGAACTTGTAAGTCAGGATTAGAAATGAAGTTATCAAAGAAAGACTTGCAGAAAAGCTTATTTTCTGATGGCTTGGACCCCTGTTCCCTGAATGATAAACCAGAAAACATTTGCAATAACTGTATGAACCAAACCACTGTCAATTTGGATTAAAAGTTATAAGGAAGGGAGAGATGGGTGGGAAAATGACTTCAATAGGAAAATTGTAGAAGGTGAGGTCTGGAATTCAGAAATCTCCTTTGGCCAAGAGAGGGAAAACCTCATGTGTATGGAGAGGATGAGTTTGCACAAAGATTTTAAGAGGGTGGATGTTCAGTCCCACTGTTCAGGGAGAGTTTGGCCACCCTAAGCTAGAGAGAGGGTTGAATGTATTCTCCATTTGTTAGGGAAAGGGAGGTGCCACCTCTCTGAGGGGTGTGGCCTGTTGACCATAGTTTGGGGATTGTTAGGTCACCACTCTACTGCTCTGAGGGGATTGGGTTTAGTCTTCATTGATTAAGGAGAGTCAGTTTGCCACCCCACTGTTTTTAGGTTTTTGGGCCTGTATGCCAGATATTAGGGAGAATGTTGCCACCACCTCACTGCTGTAAAGAGGTTAAGACTGTTCTCTAGAGATTGGATAAAATGTAACCATCACCCAAATTTTTTTGGAGTGTGAGATCTGGAACTCAGTTGCCACCCAGGTGTTTGAAGAGAGAGGGACCAAAGATATGGCAATTGAGCAAGCCCATGGAGAGAGAGGGTCCCCATGAGTCCCTAAGGAGAAGAAACCACCATTTTAAGGATGATTGTCAGACTTTGAAATCTAATGGAGTATGCCCTGCAGATTTTCAGAACTGTTAGGAACCCATGACTTTTTCCCTCCCAATTTCCCCATATTTTAATGCAAATGTTAATCCTATATCTCTTCCTCATTTGTATATTGAAATCAGAAAATTTATTTTGTAGGTTTCACAGGTCTACAGCCAGAAGGGACTTTGGACCCAAGACAAACTGTATTCTTTCAACTGAATTTGCTGTGATTTTGTACTCAGCACTGTTACTAAAATGATTTAAGTCTTTTTGGAATAAGCCTTTTTGGGATTCAGAAGGTGGAGTGTGGCACTTTGAAATTATCTTATGAATTCCAAAAAGAATATTATGCTTGCAAATTAATCTATTTGTCTGTATGTGATAACCTTTGATTGCATTAAAGTCAGTTGATGGGACCTTGATTAGATTATTTGATAAGATTAATTAAAGCTTTAGGTTGGCCTATATCAGTGAGACTTGATTCAGTTTGAGTCCTTGCCTCATTGGTAGGTCTGATATTATTGGAAACACACAAAGAGACAGATTTAGGCACATGAATAAGGGTGCTGCTATGTTTGACTTGGCCATGTGAGAGAGGAGTAGACAATGGCTAAAATAAGAAGCCACCCATAGACTGGGCCCACAGATCAACTCAAGAAGAGTCAAACCCTATGCTGGTTTGCCTACACCTGTAGAAAGGAAAACATATCAGCAGAGATAGGAGACCATTTTACTTCCCCATGTGACAGCTGGCTTTGGAGAAAATGCCCTTATTTGGATTTTTCACATCTTTGGAGATGTAAGCTTTTACCACCCAAAAATCCCCTATATAAAAGCCAACCTGTTTCTGGTACTTTGTTTCAGAAACCAAATATAAGATCATTTCATCTGTGAGTAGTTAGCTTTATTCTCTCTTTTTAAATTTGGATGACTTATTTCTTTTTCTTGCCTAATTGCTTTAGCTAGAAATTCTAGCACAACGTTGAATAAGTCATGGCAGAGGGCTTCATTATCTTTTCCCCATCTTAGAGGAAAAACTTTCACACTCTTCCCATTATGTATGATGTTGACTGTGGGATTTTCATTTATGCCCTTAATCATATTGATGAACTTTCCTTCTTTTCCTATCTGTGAAGTGTTTTTTCCAAGAAAGTTGCTGTATATTGATACATGTCTTTTTGGCATTAGTTAAGACAATCACGTGGCTTTTGCCTTTCAAATTGTTAATGTGGTGCTTTACATTAATTGATTTTTTATGTTGAATCACCCTTGCATCCTAGAAATAAAACTCACTTGACCATGGTGTTGGTTTCCATTTGCATGTATTTTTTGAAAATTTTTACACCTATGTTCATTAGAGATTAGTCTGTAATTTTCTTTTCTTATAGTATTTTTATCTGGCTTTGGTATTGTTCATTTTGGCTTCATAAAATATGTTGGTTAATTTTCCCTGTTTTCAAATTTTGGGAAGATTTTATAAAGAACTGGTACTAATTCTTCACAAAATGTTTGACAGAATTCACAGCTGAAGTCATTTGCTCTTGAACTTTTCTGTGTTGGTAGATTTTGATTACTGATTCAATCTCTACTTGTGATTAGTTTATTCATTTCCTGTATTTCTTGTAGAACCAATGTAGGTTGTTTTTGATTATGTAGGAATTTGTCCATTTCAATTTGGTTGTATAATTTATTGACATACAGTTTCTCAAAAGAACCTCTTATGATCCATTTTATTTCTGTGGTGCCAGTCATAACGACACCCCTTTGATTCAAGGTTTTATTTACTTTCATCTTCTCTATTTTTTATTTGTTTATCAAGCTAAGGATTTGCCAATTTTATTGATGTTCTCAAAGAAACAGCTTTTGTTTTCATTCAGTTTCTGTGGTTTTTTTTTTGTTGTTGTTCTTGATTTCATTTATTTCTACTCTAATGTTTGTTATTTATTTATTTCTTCTAGCTATGGGATTGGTTTGCTTTTTTTCTTCTAGGCCCTCCAGGTGTTCAGTTGGATCATCAATTTTAGCTCTTTCTTTTTTAATGTAAGCATTGAGGGCTATATATTTTTCCTCTCAGCACTGCTTTTGCAGTGTCCCATAGGTTTTGACATGTTGTGTTCTCATTTTCATTTCTCTCAAGATAGTTGCTGAATTCTCTTGCAATTTCTTCTTTGACCCAAAGATTGTTTAAGAGTTTTTTTTAATCTCCATATATTTATGAATTTTCCTTTTTTCTGTCCATAATTGATTTCCAGCTTCATTCCATTATGATGAGGGATTTTTTTTGTATAATTTCAAACTTTTTAAATTTACTGTGACTTGTCTTGTGTCACAACATATGTTCTCTTTGGAGAAGGATCCATGATCACCTAAACAAATTTATATCCTGATTTATGGGGATGCAATGCTCTAGAGATGTCCATTGGGTCTAGTTAATTTATCATATTATCCAAATTCTCTGTTTCTTTATTTAGCCTCTGTCCAGATGTTCTATTGAATAATGAGAATGGTGTATTGATGTCTTCAACACTTATCATAGAGATATCAATTTCTCCCTTCAGTTTTGCCAGTGTGTGCCTCATGTATCTTGGAACACTGAGGTTAGGTGCATAAACATTTAGTATAACTATTTATTCATGTTGAATTGCCCCTTTTATTAATATATAATGACCTTCTTCATCCCTTATAAGAGTTTTGCATTTAAAATCGATCTTGTTCAATATTAGTATCACTACTCCACTCTTTTTTGGTTACTATTTACATGGAATACCTTTTTCAAACCCTTCACTTTCATCCTTATGTCTGGGCTGAATCTCTTGTAGACAACATATAGATGGCTGATATTTTTTAATACATTCTATCAGTCTGTGTCTTTTGATTGGGAAGTCCAAGCCATTAACATTCAATGTTATAACTTTAATGGTATTACTTATTTCATCCTTTTTGACCATTGGATTTCTGTGGCTATACCATAGTAAAGTCTATCTTTTTACCCTTTCTAATATTCTTCATTCTTACATCCTTCTCCAAGTCTCTTGCCTTTTTTTTTTCCATTCAGGCTGCAGCACTCCCTTTAGTATCTTTTGTAATTCTGGTTGTAGCCATTTGGCAGTTTGATGTAATTATGAATTCCAAAAATAGATATTGGATTATGCTAGTAAACTGTTCTGTTTATCTGGGCATGATTAAGTTATGATTAGGGCGTTGACTGGGCAACGTCAATAGCGTGTTGAGCCCTACCCCTTGGTGGGTGGGGTCTCCAAAATAAAAGACAATGCAAAGGACAGTGTTGAAGCAGTTTTCACATTGGAGTCTTCAGCTGGAGCCCCAGGAGAAAGAGATCTTGGTCATGAGAAAGGAGAGAAGGCCCCGGGATAGATACAAGCCATTTGCCTGGTAGTCTACAGCTGGCCTTGTGGAGAGAAGCAAAACCAAGAAAGACTCATAGTCTACAGCTGACCTTGTGGGGGAAACAGAGGAGCTAAGCCCAGAAAGAAACACAGCCCCAGGAAGAGAGGAACCCAAGAAGCCTGAACCCTGGCAAATGTCAGCAGCTGTCTTGCTCCAACACGTGGCATTAGACTTTGGTGAGAAAAGAAACTTGTGTTTTATGGCCTGAAAACTGTGGACTTCTACTGCAAATAAATACCCTTTATAAAAACCAACCAATTTCTGGTATCTTGCATCAGCACCCCTTTGACTGAGTAATACAGAATTTGGTCCTGAGGAGTGGGGCAGTGCTTTTGCAATTACCAAAATGTTGGGATGGTTTTATAAATGGGTAAGGGGTATTTTTTGGAGGAATTGTGAAATGCTTGATGGAAAAGGCCTAGATCACTTTGAAGAAACTGTTGAGAGTAATATGGATGCTAAAGAGACTTTTTATGATGCCTTAGAAGTAAATGATGAAACTATTATTGGAAAGTGGAGAAAAGGTGATCCATGTTTTTAAGTTGCAGAGAACTTAGAAAGATTAATTCCTGTTGTTATATGGAAGACAGAATATGAAAATGGTGAACCTGAGCATTTAGCCGAAGAACTTTCCAAAGTAAACCTGAAGAATGTGGCTTGGCTTCTCCTTACAGCTTATAGCAAAATGCTAGATGGAAGAAATATGCCAATGACTGAACTCTTGGGCACAAAGAAAACAGAAACTGATCCCAGAAATTCCAAGCCTCTGCAAATTGAGCTCCCAGACAATAGTGCCCCATTTGAAGACTTAACTAAACTTGGAACTTGTAAATTAGGATTGAAGATGCAGTTATCTAGGAAAGACTGGTGGAAACTCTTACTGTCTGATGGCGTGGAAGCCTGTTTCCTGCATGCTAAACCAACAAAGTTTTGAGAGAGCTGTATGAACAAAACAACTGTCAGCTTGGAGTAAAGAGGACATGGAAAGGAAAGATTGAAGGAGAAACAGCTTTAAGGAGAAACCCATGGAAGCTGAGATCTGGAATTAAGACATCACCGTGGGCCAAGAGAGGAATGCCACCCATGTGTGCAGAGAGGATGTTTTTGCCCCAGCAGTTGAAGAAGTTGGATGTTCCCACCTGATGTTCAGCAAGAGTTTTGCTGCCCCAGGGTACAGGGAGTGTGGAGCACGTCCCTCAAAGATTAGGGCAGTTAAGGTCAGCACCCCATAGGTCTGAGAGGTGTGCTTCTGTCCCCCATGGATTAAAGAATGCCAGGTGATCAACCCATTGCTCTGAGAGGGTTGAATCGGTATGCCAAAGGTTAGGGGGAATGCTGTCTTCACCTCACTGTACTAGGGGTCTAAGACTCTAACCCAAAGATTGGGTAAGGTGTGGCAATCACCCCAACACTCTTGGAGGGTCAGGTCTTGAGCTTGGTTGAAACCCAGATGCTTGATGAGGGTGGAACCAAGAAAATGGCTATTGGGCAAGTCTGTGTAATGGGTAGATCCTGAGGTAGCCCCAAGGAGAAGAAACTATCATCTTAAGAATGACTCAGCCTTTGAAATCGAATGGAGGATGCCCTGCAGGTTTACTGAACTGTAGAGGATACATGACTCATGTTTAACATCCCAAATTCTCCTTATGATAATGGAAAAGTTTATTCTTTGTCTTTCCATTTGTATATTGGAAGCAGTTAAATGGTTTTATGTGTTTCAGAGGTCTATAGCAGACAGGACTTTAGCGCAAAGAGAAACTGTATTTCTTTAAACTGTCTATGATAAAATTTTCCTGGCATTGTTACTGATTTGAGGATTTTTTGAATATTGTAATGTATTTTTTTGGAATTCAGAGTGTGGATTGTAGCCATTTGGCAGTTTGATGTAATTATGAATTCCAAAAATATATATTAGATTATGCTTGTAAACTTATCTGTTAATCTGCATGATTAAGTTATGATTAGGGCATTGACCAGGCAATGTCAATAGGGCATTGAGCTCCACCCCTTGGTGGGTGGGGTCTCCAAGATAAAAGACATGGCAAAGGACAGTGTTGGAGCAGTTTTTTTTAACTTTCTTTTGTACATTTAATAATTAAAAACATAAACAATTAAAAACTAAAAAGTAAACACAGATGAATAAATATATACATTTCTCAATTAAATGTAATGGATAAATATAATTTTTTTAAATCAAACAATATGTTACACAATATATTTGGTTCATAGTAATGCATTCATACAGTATTTGGCCTTTTGTGTCTGGCTTGCTTCGCTCAACATAATGTCCTTCAGGTTCATCCATGTTGTCATATGCTTTATGACTTCATTTCTTCTTACAGCTGCAAAATATTCCATCGTGTAAATAGACCACAATTTATTTATCCATTCTTCTGTTGATGGACAGCTGGGTTGTTTCCAACTTTTGGCAATGGTGAATAATGTTGCTATGAACATTGGTGTGCAGATGTCTGTTCATGTCACTGCTCTCAGTTTTTCTGGGTATATACCTAGTAGTTGTATTGCAAGGTCACCTGGCAAATCTATATTCAACTTCTTTAGCAACTGCCAAACAGGCCTGCATAGTGGTTGTACAATTCTGAATTCCCACCAACAATGAAGAAGTATTCCTATCTCTCCACATCATCGTCAACATTTGTAGTCCTCTGTCTTTTTAATAGTGGCCATTCTGATAGGCGTGAAATGATATCTCATTGGAGTTTTCATTTGCATTTCCCTAATGATTAGTGATGTTGAGCATTTCCTCATGTGTTTTTTTGCCATTTGTATTTCTTCTTTAGAGGAATGTCTATTCAAATCTTTTGCCCACTTTATAATTGGGTCATATATATTTTTGTTGTTGAGTTGTAACATGTCTTTATATATCCTGGATATTAAACCCTTATCAGATATGTGATTTCCAAATATTTTTTTGTTGGAGCAGTTTTGATGTTGGAGTTTTGAGCTGGAGCCTCAGGAAGTAAGAGATCTTGGTTATGAGGAAGGAGAGAAGGCCCCAGGATAGAGACAAGCCATTTGCCTGGTAGTATATAGCTGTTCTTGTGGAAAGAAGCAAAGGTTAGAGAGCCTCATAATCTACAGCTGACCTTGTGGAGGAAACAGAGGAGCTAAGCCTAGAGAGAAATGGAGTCCTGTGAAGAAAGAAACCCAAGAAGCCTGAACTGTGGCAAACATCAGCAGTTATCTTGCTCCAACACGTGGCAATGGACTTTGGTGAGGGAAGAAACTTATGCTTTATGGCCTGGTAACTGTGGACTTCTACCCCAAATAAATACCTTTTATAAACCCCAACCAATTTCTGGTATTTTGAATCAGTACACCTTTGACTGACTATTACACTGGTCTTTTTGTAGCATATTCTATCAGTTTTGTTTGTCTGTGAAGACTTTGAACTCACCTTCATTTTTGAAGGACACCTTTGGCAGATACAGAATTCTTGGCTGACAGTTTTTCTCTTTAAATACCTTAAATACATCATACCATTTTCTTCTTTCCTGCATGGATTCTGATGAGAGGTGAGCACTTAATTCTATCAATTGTCCCTGGCATGTGATGCTTTGATGTTCCCTTGCTACTTTGAAAATCTCTTTATTTCTGATATTTGTCATTCTAAATAGCCATTGTCTTGTGGTAGGTATGTTCATGATTATTCTGTTTGAGGTTCATTTTCGTTCTTGGACATTGATATTTATGTCTTTCATAAGGGTAGGGAAGTTTTCTATCACTATTTCCTCAAATATTCTTTCTGCCCCTTTTCCATTCTCTTCTCATTCTGGGACACCAATAATGCATATGTTTTTGCATTTCTTGTTGTCATTCAATTCCCTGAGACCATGTTCCATTTATTCCATTCTCTTCTCTTTCTTTTTTCATGTCCTTTGCAGTTCTGATGAAGAGCTGTAAGTTCTTCCCTACATTATCTTCCAAGTTCTTTATGGTCTTGGCTCTTATATTTGGATCTTTGATCCATCTTGGGTTGATTTTTCTGAAAGTTGTGAGATGGTGTTCCTCTCATTCTTTTGGTTATGGATATCCAGTTCACCAAGCACCACTTGTTAAATTGGCCATTCTCTCCCAACTGAGTGGGCTTGGTGACCTTGTCGAATATCAGGTGATTGCATATTCGAGGATCTATATCAGAACTGTCAATTCAGTTCCATTGTCCAGTATGTCTATCCTTGTGCCAATACCATGCAGCTTTCATCACTGTAGCTTTGTAGTATGTTTTTAAGTCTGGTAGTATGATACTTCCATATTCATTTTTCTTTTTCAATATGTCTTCAGTGATTCAGGGCCACTTACCCTTCCAAATAAATTATGTAGTTAGTTTTTCCAATTCATTAAAAAATACAGTGTTGATTTTTATTCAGATTGCATTAAATCTGAAGATTAGTTTGGGTAGGATAGACATCTTGATGATGTTTCGTCTTCCTATCCATGAACAGGGAATATCCTTCCACTTGATGAAGTCTTCTTTGATTTCCTTTAACAGTGTTCTGTTTTCTGTATATAAGTCCTTTTCATCTTTAGTTAAATTTATTCCTTGGTATTTGATCCTTTTAGTTACTATTGTAAATGGTGTTTTTTAATGATTTCCCCCACAGATTGGTCATTAATTTTGTCCAGAAATGCTACTGATTTTTGAGCATTGATCTTTTAGCCTGTGACTTTCCTGAACTCCTTTATAAGCTCTAGAAGCATTGTTGTAGATTACTCAGGACTTTCTATGTATAGGATCATGTCATCTGCAAATAGTGAAATTTTCACTTCTTCCTTTTCAATTTGGATGCCTTTTATATCTTTTTCTAAGATAAATAGGAATGGTGATAGTGGGCATCCTTGTCTTGTTCCCGATCTTAGAGGGAAAGCTTTTAGGACTTCATCATTGAAGATGATGCTAGCTGTGGGTTTTTCATATATGCCCTCTTTCATGTTCAGAAAACTTCCTCCTATTCTTATCTTTTGCAGTGTTTTTTTTATCAAGAAAGAGTGCTGTTGAATGCTTTTTCTGCATCTATAGAGATGATCATGTCATTTTTTTTCTTTCAATCTGTTATGTGGTATATTACATTGATTGATTTTCTTCTGTTGAACCATCCTTACATACCGGGGATGGAACACACTTTATATGTTGTTGAATGTGATTAGTAAGTATTTTGTTGAGGATTTTAGTATCTAGGCTCATTAGACAGAGTGGTCTGTAGTTTTCCTTTCTTATGGCTTTTTTTTTCTTTTCCTTTGTTTGGCTTTGGAATTAGGGTAATTTTGGCAATGTGGAATGAGTTAGGCAATGTTCCTTCTACTTCTATTTTTTGGAAGAGCTTAAGCAGGATTGGTCATACCTCTTTCCTGAATGTTTGATAGAATTCACCTGTGAAGCCATCTGGTCTTGGGTTTTGCTTATTTGGGACGTTTTTGATGACTGAGTCTATCTCTTTATCTGTGAATGGACAGTTGACTTCATCAATTTCTTCTTTAATCAGTGTAGGCTGCTTGTGAGATTCTAGGAATTTGTCCATTTCCTCTAAATTATCATTCTTGTTGACATATCATTTTTCAAAGAATCTTCTTGTGATACTCTTTATTTCTGTGGTGTCAGTGGTGATATCCCCTTCCTCATTTCTTATTTTAAGTATTTGCCTCTGTTTTCTCTTTTTATTTGTTAGTCTGGCTAAAGGATTTTCAATTGTATTGATTTTCTTGAAGAACCACCTTTTGGTTTTGTTAATTTTTTCTATTGCTTTCTTATTTTCTATTTCATTTAGTTCTTCTGTAATATTTGTTATTTCCTTCTTTCTACTTCCTTTGGGGTTAGTTACTTTTTGTTTTTCCAATTCCCCCAGGTGTGCAGTTAGGTCTTCAGTTTTAGCTCTTTCTTCTTTTTTGATATATGCATTTATGGCTGTGAATTTCCCTCTCAGTACAGTTTTGGCTGCATCCCTTAGATTTTGATATGTTGTGTTGTTGTTTTCATTCATTTCAAGGTAGTTACTGATTTCCTTTGAGATTTCCTCCTTGACTCACTGTTTGTCTAAGAGTGTTTTGTTTATCTTCCATATCATTGTGCCTAGTCTGGTCCTCTTGCCCTTAGTGATTTCCAATGTCCTTCCATTGTGCTGAGAAAAATTGCTTTGTATAATCTCAGACTTTCTGAATTCATTGAGAGTTGTCCTGTGGCTTAGCATGTGGTTTATCTTGGAGTATCATCCATGTGCACTTGAGAAGAATGTATATGCTGCTGTAGGCCCAGATTCTCTAATGTATTACTCAGAGTCTTTGTTTCTTTATTGATTCTGTTGAGATGTTCTGTGTAATGGTGTTAATGGTGTGTTATAATCCCCCACTATAATTGTAGTGGCATTTATGTCTCCACTTAGTGTTTCCAGTGTTGGCCTCATGTATTTTGAGGCACCCTGATTAGCTGCATAAATGTTTTTCATTGTTCTTTCTTCTTGAAAAATTATCCCTTTTACTAATATTTAGTGTCCATCATTGTCCCCTACAAAAGCTTTGCATTTAAAGTCTATTTTCTTAGATATTAAGATAGTTACTCCCACCATTTTTTGTTTGATTTTGTTTCTAAAATTGGTTTCCAGCCATTCACTTTTTGCTTCCTTGAATCCCTGGGTCTCAGGTGGGTTTCTTTTTGACAACATATAGATGGGTCATATTTCCTTATCCATTCTGCCAGTGTGTCTCTTGACTGGTGAGTTTAATCCATTAACATTCAGTGTTATTACTCTCAAGGAATTTCTTATATCTGCCATATTTTCTTTTGGTTTATGTACATCATATATTGTTTTTATTTCTCTTTTTGTCTTTTTAGTTGTTCTTATATTCTCCTCCAACTCCCTTTCTCTTGTTTTTCTCTTTCAACCTCTAGAAGTTCCTTTAGTATTTCTTGAAGGGCAGGTTTCTAACTGACATGCTCTCTTAATATCTGTTTATCTGTAAATATTTTGAACCCTCCATCATTTTTGAATGCTAGCTTTGCTGGATAGAGAATTTGTGGCTGGAAGTTTTTTCTTTTAGTACATTGAGTATGTCATACTACTATCTTCTTGCCTCCATGGTTTCAGATGAGAAATCAGCACTTAATCTTTTTGAGCTTCCCTTGTATGTGATGGTTCTCTTTTCTCTTGTTGCCTTAAGTATTTTCTCTTTGTCTTGTACATTTTGACAAGTATATATCTTGGAGTAGACCTGTTAGAATTTTTACTGTTTGGGGTGTGCTGTGCTTCCTGTACATGTACATCCATCTCCCTCAATATGTTTGGGAAGCTTTCAGCCATTATTTCCTTGAACACACTTTCTGTTCCCTTTCCCTTCTCTTCTCCCTCTGGGATGCATTTAATGTGTATGTTTGTGCATTTTATGTTGTTGTTTAAATCCCTAGGTCCCTGCTGGATTTTTTCTATGTTTTTATCTATCTGTTCTACTTTCTGTTTTATTTCAGATGTACTGTCTTCCACATCACTAATTATTTTTTCTTCCTGTTCAAATCGGCTGTTATTTGATTCCAGTGTTTTTTTTATTTCTTGGATTGTGCCAATCATCATCATCATATCCGTTATATTTTTAAGTATGTTTACAATTTCTTCAGCATGTTCTTTCAGTGTCTTCTTAATATCCTTAATCTCTTCCTTCACTTCATTAAGTTGGTCTATCATATTTGTTTGGACATCTCTGCTTAGTTCTTGGATGTTATGCCTCACTTCCTGGTTTTTAGTGTGTTCTTTGGACTGGTCCATGTCTTCCTGTTTCTTAGTACGGTTTGTAATTTTGGTTTCCTTTTGTCACCATTTATCTTGATTGGTTTTTTTCAGTTGATTAGCTTCTCTCTCTGCTCTAGAGTTTTGTTTAGTTGCTGTTTTTGTGTTTGTGTTAAGTTTTCTCTATGGTGCTTTGTTCTTCTTGTTCTAATTCCTTGCTGTTTTCTATGTTCCAGTTTAATCTTGAGCAATCAATCTCCCTATCCAGCTCCCTCCAGATCAATGCCCCAAAGGCTCCTGCTCCATGGGCTCCTGGAACAGCTCACTGGGCAGTATACTTTATGCTATCAGCCATCCTTTGCAAGAGAGATGGTAAGTGCCCACTTAAACTGATGCCATCTTGCCTCCTCTCTCAAAGAATATGCTTTAAGAATTGTTTTAATGTTTCTATAAATATTCTAAATGAAATTTTTTGAAAATCTGACATTAATGAATAGTTGTTAATTGAGATATTTCTTTGAGAACTTTTTCCATGATAGTCAATTATTCCATGAATTAAATCTAAGATGATATTAAGTATTTCATAACAAAATGGGGATGTTCTAAGACATGTTCCCAAAATCTTACTATTTAAAGATTTATAAGATATTTTATAAAAAATATTTTAAATGAATGACTAATGGATGTCATAAAATTAGTTGTGATAAGTAAAGTCTTTAGGGGAGTTTATTTTTTAAGCTATATAGGAGTTAGATCTTAGTTTATTGTCAGATTTCTGTTAGATACTGATGTTAATCAGCTTAAGAAGTAAAAGGGAAACATGAGTTAAGTTTCAAAATAATGAAGATGAGAGAAGAGGAAGATGAAGGAAGATAAGGAAGAGGAGAAGGTGACAGAGTAGAATCCCAAAGTAAGGATGATGGAATGTACTAAGAATGTAAATTGGAAAAGAATAGTGAGAAATTATACCTCATTTCTCCATGTATCTTTTAGGTAATGTGTGACTGTGATAAAATATAGGACAACCTTGGGAGAGCAGAGGCTCTGGATCACAGTGACTGGATAGAAACTCCTCTAGTAGTTCATAGCTGGAATGTAAACTTAAAAAAAAAAAAAAAGAAGAAAAAAGAAATGTCTGCAAAGCACAATAAAGTGAAACTGATTAAAAAATGAATGGTCAGCCTGAGCAAGAGGCATAGGCTGGAGTGTGGGAAACAGTGAAGTCAGAAGGATGAACTGTATGGGAGGAGGAAATGCACCATGAGGCACTCTGCCATCATAGCAGAACTGTGAATTTGAGGGCATGCCTTGCCACATACATAACCATTGCCTGTGATGTTTCCTTCATCTTCTAGTGGTTCAGGTTTTTTTAGCTTTGCAAATTTGTGTATATTACTTCTCAATTTGTATTTACAATTAGAAATATAGTATATGACTAAGTTAAAAGTATATAGGACATTTTAAATAAATAAAATTGCATGCTAATATTATTCTTTTTGTTGATAATGATATCTAGACTAAGGAAGCATCTCAATTTAGCCACACGACACTAAATAAAATGTTTTAGAGAAAGTGAGAGAGAGAGAGAGTGAGAGTTGAATCAAAGGTGAAAATTTTTAAAAATAATATGTGTTAATTGCTAGGAAGGGATATATGTAACTAGTGATTACAAAGAGAGGAATTCTTAAAGGTGATTTTCCAAATGAATTGAGTAGCAAAAGAGATAATGGTGAAAGAAGAGAAAAAATAATTGTTCCCCCCAGAGAACACATAAGGGAATACAACTGCATATAAATTAAGAGAGGATCTGATAAATCAGTAGCCTTCTATTATTTAAAAAAATCTGTTTAGTCATGAACTAATGATAAGTCTTAACATTTAGATAATATTTTTGAAGAGTTTTGCGTATAGAAATTAGGTATATTAATTCAATAAATCCTGCAGATAAACCTTTGAATTCCAATGTGCTTATTTTCCAGCTATTAAAGTGATAGAAATTTACGCTAACATTGGTATGAGTTCTTTAAGATGACATTTTACTGCTCACACTTACTTGAAAGTAAAGTACATGGAAGGGATACTAAAGAAGGATGGGGAACTATTATGCTATGTTCTACTACTAACCAACACAGAGAAAGAAATTTGATAAACATGAGTTTATAAAAGTACATATGCTAATTTCTTTACTCCTCTTCATATTCCATGTTTATTTTTAGGAATTATTTGCCTTCAGTTCTGCATATCCATAGCAAATTACCTAAAAATGTCCAACTCAACCAAAATTACTGAATTCCTGCTTACAAGATTTTCTGGCATGTGGGAGTTCAGAGTCTTACATGCCATTTTATTTCTACTGATGTACTTGGCAACTCTGATGGGGAACTTTCTCATTGTCACAATAACCACCCTTAACCAAAGTCTTCATACTTCCATGTACTTCTTCCTTAGGAATCTGTCTTAGACATGTGCTACATTTCTGTCACTGTACCCAGGCATGTGTGATTTTCCTGCTTGAAACAGAGCAATCTCTAAGGCTTGATGTGCAGCTCAAATCTTCCTTGTGATTTTTTTTGTTGTTGTTGTTTATAGAGAACTGCTTTTTTCACTATCATGGCCCTCGACCACTATGTGGCCATCTGCCAGCCCCTTCACTACCCTGTGTTCATGAACCCTCAGGTCTGTGTCAAGATGACTCTGGCCTCCATGTTCTGTGGTCCAGCCTACTCTGTAATCCACACTGGCAACACTTTCTGGCTGTCCTGCTGTCAGGCCAATGTGTCCACCAGTGCTTTTGTGATGTAGCCTCACTACTGAAGCTGTCTTGTTCTGACACCTTAAGCAATCAATTTAATTCTTGTCTCTGAAGTCCTGGTTGCTGGTAGCTGCTTTACATGCATCACCATTTCTTATATTCACATATTTTCTACTACGCTCAATTTTCCAACCAGGGGAGAGCAACAAAAGCCTTTTTCCACCTGTGTCCCTCACATCCTCATGGTGATTGTCTGTTTCAGCTCAGGTGTTGCTGTGTATGTGAAGCCAACCTCCAGTTTACCCACAATTCAGGATATGATCATGTCTGTGTTCTTTTTTATAGTCCTTCCTTTCTGGAACCCTATAATCTATAGTCTTAGAAACAAGCAGATAATGGAGGCTGTAAGGAGAATTATGAGCACAATGCTTTACTGAGGAAAATGATAAGATAATTATTTCAAGACATCCCCACTTTAATGAGGTAAGTTGAAAATGCCTCAAAGTTCAACTTTTTGTCTTTTTCCAACTTTAAGAACCATGACTTGAATATTCAGGGACAGTAATTATATTATGTGTCAGGATAGTCACAAACATATTTTATTTTGAGAGATTTTCTTTCAAAAAATGTATGTTCTCTGATAATTGTTGTATCACTGCTAAATACATATTATTTATCAAGTAGTACTCTTTTTCTTTGTTCTCCTTTATACTTATAGAGTCCTAGAAAATATAAACTGTACACTAACTTATTTTATCTTTTGGTGCCCTTAGAAGAGACAGAAAATCTTTTATTCACCACGTAAGTGAAAATATTCCTGAAGTATATTTTATATATATATAAAACTTATTATATGCATCATATATATAATGATCTCTGAAATCTGATCATAAAATAACCTTAAAGATTTTGTTCTGAAAAGCATGTAAGCATTTTAGGAAATTGTGGTTCATAATTCAGATCAAAGATACCTATATTCCAGAGTGTTGAAGAATAAATCTTAAAGAAGCATTACTTTTGCTCAAATCCAAAACAAACGTATTTACAAAATTGTAAATTACTGATACATTTAAAAATTTTAGGGTTAAAACTTTTTTTTGGCAGTTTTTAAGTTTTCCATACCAGAAGATAAAAGTGAGGTAAATGTTTTCTATTTTCACCTTATGTTACTTCTCAATCTACATGTCAATGTTGTATGATGATCAAATATTGATATTCTGTGTTTATATTGAAAGTTTTTATATGCTTCTCATATGCTAGGCCCTATAATCCATATCATAATCTTTGATGTATGTACAGAACTCTCTAATGGATAATAAATAGTTTGCCATATTGGAAATAGAAGCAAAACATATTTATTTTTCACAGATAATCACTAAAATATTAGTTTTAGGTTTTGTAAATTGGGGCCACAATTGTCACTCATTTAAATTGGCATTGTGTCATTGGATGATCTTGTTTGCACACTTTCTTATTATGTACCATTTGCCTTAAAGTCATATTGAGTATGTTCCATCATATATGAATAGTCATTTATATATTATGTATCTTTGTAATTGTGGAAATATATTTCTGTAAAAAGGGGAAATATAAATTGTATATATATATTACTAGAATACTTTAAAAAAAAACACCATAGGACTGTAGAATGCAATGAGCTCTAATGTAAATGATGCACTATAGTTAATGCTACAACTGTAATAGTATCTTTATATCAATTGTACCAAAGAAACACAGTAATGCAGTTTTGATAAAGGAGGATATATGAGAATTCTGTATCTTCTGCATGGTTTTCTTTAAAGTTGCAAATTCCCTAATAATGAAAATAGGGACACAACCAGAAAAAACACAAATAAATGTATTGTGTACCTAGTAATCTGGAAAAACTAATATAATGTACAATCCAGTTTGCAGTCCAATGTCATGAAACAAAGAGTCATCATTTCCTTTAAAATTTGGAGAGCTTATTTTGAAATATTTATTAAAATGAAGTGATATAACATTGTACACAAATAATTATATAGTATAGGAACATATAAAACAAACATTAAAAGAAAATGTAGAAATAAAAAACAGTATCAACATTCAACAGTTTAGGGTAAGGCTCACTACAACTGACAGAACAAAGTAAAAAGTAAGTAATAATACAATCCTTGAGCATTTAATTTAACAACCTGGCTAAATTTGCATTTCTAGGGCACATTACCCTAAATGTGCAAAATATATTTTCTTTAAAATTTACTGAATTATACCATAAGGAAGTCTGCATGAATTACAAAAATATCACCTAATGTAATATATCACACTAACAGAATGAGTGACAAAAAACACATGATCATCTCAACTGATGCAGAAAAGGAATTTGACAAAATCTACCATCCCTTCTTGATCAAGGCTTTTATAAATCTAGGAATGGAAGGAAACTTCCTCAACATGATATAGGATATCTATGAAAAACCCACAGCAAACATCCTACTTAAGGTTTAAGACAGAAAGCTTTCCCTCTAAAATCAGGAGCAAGAAAATATGTCCACTGTCACCATTGTCATTCAAAATTTTACTGGAATTTATTTCCAGAGTAATTAGTCTTGAAAAATAAATAAAACGTGTTTAAATTGAAAAGAAAGAAGTAAAATTTCCTTCCTTGTATATGACATAATCCTATATACAAAAAAATCCTAAAAACTCCAAAACAATGCTCTGGGAGCTTATAAATGAAACCAGTAAAGTGGTCGATACAAGATCAACATCCCAAATCAGTAGTGTTTTATATACAAGCAATGAACAATTGGAAGAAGACATCAAGAAAAAAATCATTTAAAAAAGGAACTAAAAGAATCAAATATCTAGGAATAAATCTAACCAAGAATGGTTAGTTTTCACAGAATACTTCAAATCATTGTCAAAATAAGTCAGAGCAAACTGAAATAAAAGGAAGGACCACTCAACTGGGAAACAATATTCTCTTCAACAAATGGTGCTGGAAAAACTGACTCTTCATATGCAGAAGAATGAAGGAAGTCCTTTACCTCACAACATATACAAAAATCAACTGAAAATGAATCATAGACCTAAATATTAGAGCAAGAATTATCAAATCCCTAGAAGAAAATATAAGGAAAATCATTCACGTGGTAGGCAATTGTTTCTTAGACATTACACCCAAAGCACAAGCAACAAAACAAAACAAAAAATAGGTATATGGGACTTCACTTTAATTAAAAGTTTTGCATCTCAAATTACCTTATCATGAAAGTGAAATGACAATCTATTCAATCAGAGAAATTATTTGGAAATCACATTTCTAATAAACAATTTAATATCAAGAATATGTAAAGAAATCTTTCAACTTAACATAAAAATAAAACTAATTATAAAATGGTCAAAACCTTGAATACACATCTCTCCCAAGAATATATCCAAATGGCCCAATAACTTATGGAGAGATTCTTACAATCATTTGCCATCAGGGCAATGCAAATTAAAAATCACAATGTTATGCAATTTCACACGCACTAGAATGACTATTATTAACAAAACAACAGAATATTATCAGTGTTGGAGACGATGCAGAGAAATAGGAGCACTCATGCATTACTTGTAATGTAAAATGCTGCAGCCACTGTGCAAGTCAGTTTGGTGGTTGCACAGAAAGTTAAATATAGAATTGCTATATGACCTGGCAATACCAAGACTAGGTATATAACTGAATGAATTGAAAATAGGACCCTGATCAGAATTTTGTACACCAAAGATCATAGCAGCATTATTCACAATTTTCAAATAATCAAAGCAAACCTCGTGCCTATCAATCAATTCTTGGAAAACCAACATGTGTTATATACCTATAATGGCATATTACTCAGTTTGTAAAAAGGAAAGAATTTCAGATATATGCAACAGCCTTGTTGCATATATGATACTTGAAGATATAAATGTTGTATGAAATAAGCCAGACACAAAAGGACTAATATTTTATTATCACATTGATATGTAATGATTAGAATGAGCAAACTCATAGAGTCAGAATCTAGAATATATGTTACCAGGGCACAGGCTGGTCCTAAGGAATAGGGAATTAAGCTTTAAAATGCAAAAAAGCTCCTATTTGGAATGATGGAAATATTTTGGTAATTGATGGTGGTGATGAAAGCACAACATTGTGAATGCAAGTAACAGAACTGACATATATCTAAACATGGGTGAAAGGTGAAATGTTATGTTACATTATGGTAACAGAATAAAATTTCTTTAAAAATCCATGAAATGGTAATACACAAGCAGTGGATCCTAAATTAAAACACAGACTATAGTTAACAGCACAATTATAAAAATGTGCTTTCATCAATTATAATAAATGTACCACATCAAACTAATATTTTAATAATAGAGTTACAGGAATCCTGTACTTTATGAATGATTGTTCAGTATACCCACAATTTTCTAATAAACTAAATAAAACTAAAAACAGAAAAAAAAATAGATTGAAGAAGGAGGACTGAGAAGTTCTGACAAAGTAGAAGCCATAGAAGGGATTATGGGGCCACAGTGGTAAGATCCATTCTCAGTGGATCATATTATCAGAGTCTCAGAAGAAGAGAAAGAAGAGCTGAAATGTATTTGAAAATTTAATGGCCCACCACATCTAAAATTTGTCTAAAGTTATAAATCCACACATTCAAGAAATCAAGATAACAGCAAGTGAGATCAATTCATAGAAATTCATACCAAACCACAACATAATTGAGTTTGTATAAAATTAAAAACAAAAAAATCTCAAAGGCAGTGAGAGAAAAACACATTACCAATAGGGGATCACCAATTCAAATGACCGTTTAATTTTTCTTTGAGAAAACAGATATAAGAAGGAAAAAACACAATATTTTGCAAGTACTGTAAGAAAATATCTGTCTACCAATAATACTGGATCTGGCAAAACTATCCTTCAGAACTGAGGATAAATAAATACATTTACAGATAAAGGAAAACTAAGAGAAAACTCTCTAATTAGAAATGAAATGATAACAGAATTATGCTGGAAACATCATTAAGAAAAAGCATAATGAATTGGGTAACAATAAACATAATTATAATGGAATATCCTTCTCCTGAATTCTTAAAACATATTTGATGGTTAAATCAAATCTTGTAATATCAATTGCTAAAAGAAATCTATACAGTGTGATGTACTCACAAACAGTATGAATAAAACAAGATGGAATCCTTAAAAATATTCAAATAACCTACAGAAATTTTTAAAAATAAGAAACAAGAATCAAATGGGAAAACAACAAACAAAGCAGGTGTTGGCTCTAACACACCAAAAATTACTTTAAATGTAAATATTTTAATAATATATACCAATTACAAAATGGAAATTGGTAGCATGGATACAAATGCACGTAAAAATTACGTACTGTCTATTAAAACTCACTTCAAACACAACATAGTTACATTGAACGTACAGGTATGCAAAAAGGTACACCTTGCTAAAATAAATTCATAAATTGATTATGTTAATATCAGATTTAAGGAGATCTCAAGGGAAAGAAAATTACTGGGAGAAAGGGTGAACCAAACAGGAAGACACAGTGATCCTACATGTACATGCTCCAAACAACAGGGTTTTAAAATACATGAAACAAAAACTGATCAAGCTAAAAGGAGAATTAGAGAATTCATGGTTAAAAGTGAGAATCTCAACATCCACCTCTGAGCAAATGATAGAAATACTAAATATTAAACTAGCAAATTATACAACTGAAAAACACCACCCATCAACAGGATGTAACCTATATTTGTAGTGCACTCCACTTGACAATACCAGAATATATATTCTTTTCAAGAACTATTGCAATATTCTCTGAGATAGATCATATTCTGGGTTAGAAAACAAATCTCAATGACATTTTAATAATTGATATCATACACAATATGCTCCTTAACTAAAAATAATTCAAACTAGTAATCAGTAACAGAGAAAAAACAAAATTATTCAGAGCTGGAAAGAAAACAATACACTGCTAACACTATCTGTCAAAATTAATAATTCATTCCTCTTATATTTTGTCATGTTTCCTGTCTTATCCTATCACTTAATTTCTAATTAGGGTTTCCTGTGGTCATTCTTTAAGGATAGATCTGGTAGAGAGAAATTCACTTAGTTTCCTTCATCTGTGAATGTGTTTAAATAAAATACATAAAACTGAATTAAAATGAAAATATGTCATATCAAAATTTGTGGAATACAGCTAAAACCTGTTTAAAGAGAAAAATACATAAGAAAAGGATGGAAATCTTCAGATCCCAACTCATTTTAGTATTACAACAAACTAGAGAAAAACTACAAAAAAGGAGAGAGTGAGAAAAATAATATTATCCAGCAATATTTCTCTTCTACTTAGACCTAAAGATCCCTTATAAAATATTAGCAAATTGAATCCAATAATGTAGAAAGTGAATACAGACCATGACCAAGTGGGATTTATTCAGATATGAAATGCTGGTTCAATATTTGAAAATCAATCAGTATAATCTTCCTTGTTTACAGACTAAAGAAGAAAAAAACGAATAATCAAACCAGTTGACCCAAAAAGCATTTGATAACATCCAACATATATTCATGATTTTTTAAAATGCTCTTAAGTTAGGAATAGAACAGAAATTCTTCAACTTGATAAAAATTATATATAAAACCACACACAACTTATACCTAAACTCATAATGGTGAAAACTGCTATTCTTATAGGATCAGGAACAAGGCAAAGTTATATGCACTCCTCATTTTTATTCAAAACACTGTGGTACATCAATAGCATGGAAAAGTACTCAACAAGAAAATAAGTGTATTATTGTTACATGAAATAATTTGGATTGATATCCAGAGAATTATATCAATTCTCTTCCAATCTTCCAATCTAGGAATATCAAATACTGTAAATGATTCCATTTATATAGCATTCTTGAAATGATGGAATTATTGAATTGGAAAGAAATAAGTGATTGCCAGGAATTGGGGAAGTGAGGATAAGTGTGTGGATATAAAAGGACAATACAAGGGATTCTTGTGGTGATGGAATGGTTTGTATCCTGATCTTCACTTATGATAAAAAATGCACAAAAGTAAGCACACACACACACACACACACACGCACTCACACAGGACATGTTTTAGTTTGCTAAAGCTTCTTGGAGCAAAACACTAGAAATGGGTTGGTTTTTATAAAGGGAATTTATTAAGAGAGAAACTTAGTTACAAGGCTGTGAAAATATCCAAATCAAGACATCATTAGAGATACCATCTCACAAAGGTTGGCTGCTAGTGATCCTGGAGTCCAGCTATGTAGCAAGGCAAAATTGATCATAGTCTCTGCTGAGGCCCCTACCTTCCTATTCAGGCTCACTTCAACAGCCCTTAACTGAAGTGATCTAAGAAAAATTAATCTAATCTAAATGTCCTTTAACTGAATCTGATGAAAAGATCGCATATACAATAGGCTTCCATGCACAGAGAGGGATTAACTTAAGAACATAATTTTCTGGGTTCCACAAAAGATTCAAATCAAGACAGGAGACAAGTGAAAATGAAATTTTAGCAACACTTGTGGTTTTTATTAATGTCAATATACTGATTCTTATAGTAAAATACGGTTTGTTTGTTTTTGGAGGTACCGGGGCCAGGGATAGAACCCCGGACCTCATATGTGGGAAGCCTAATGCTCAACTGCTGAGCTACACTGCCTCCCAAAGTATCATATAGTTTTGCAGGATGTTATCATTAAGAGGACTTGGGTAAAGTGCACAAAGGAACTCTGTTATAATTTACAACTGCATATCAATCTACAAATATGTGAAAAATAAAGTGTGAATAAAAAGTACAGATTAATTTTTGAAGCATTGCCACTAACCATGGTCAATGGTTTCCACTATGGTTTATATTCTGTATTGTACAGTTTTATAGGTTCAAACAAAATGTATAATGGCCTGTATCTGCCATTGCAAAATCATGGAGAACAATTCCAATACCCTAAAAAATGTCTCATGCTCCATCCAGTCTTCTCTTCCCCTCGCCTTGGAACCCATGGTAACCACTAAGTTGCAATTTTTGAGCCATAAAGTTCATAGTTAAATGCATTAATATTGAGGGCTTGCCATATTGGTCTTTCTTCTTTTATTAGGCACGGCCTATGTTCTTGAGAGACTCTTGCCCCAATATTTGAGAACATAGCAGGACTATCCAGGATGGGAGTTAAATATTTTCTTGTGTACTGTGTGGGTCTCCACCCACCATGATAACACCATATGACAAGATCAACACTTTCATATTCCATAGAAGCATTCCCCAGGTGCACCCTTTCCCACATATCCATCCACCACCAACTCCCTGCACAAAAAAAACACCTTTGCCATTTTTGTTAAAGAACATTCCCACCATTGTAGTTTTAACCATGGAGGTACAAATTCTCTGGGTTCACCTGTTCCTTCCTCCAGTCCTCCTCCTTGTTCTATGGGTAACCAAGCACCACCACCCCCATTGCTCATTCTCACTTTCTAGCACCATTGACCCCACTCACATCTCTGCACTACTGTCGACCACCATCTACTGCCCAACCACAACCCTTTCACCTTATCATAGGTTCTGCCCATATTGAGCATCATGTCACCATACTCTACTCCCTTTGTGCCTCCTGATAGGCTATCTTTGAGACTCTGGGTCTGTGAGTCTGCTCAATTTCCTTAGGTCATATCAGGGAGATTGTATAATATTTGTCCTTTGATGAGTCACTTGCTTCACTCAACATAAGGTCTTCAAGATTCTTCCATATTACCCTGTGTGTCAACAATTCAGTTTTTCTTACAGCTTAGTAAGATTCCAGAATATGTATATGGAACAATTTGCTTATCCATTCATCTGTTGATGGACATTTGGGTTCCTTCCAATTTTTGGCAATAGTGAATACTATAGTTATGAATATGGGTGTGCATATCTTTGTTCGTGTCCCTGCTTTGAATTCTTCTGTGTATATGCCCAGCAGTGGGATTGCGGGATTATATGGCAGTTCTATAGTTAGCTTCCTGAAGAACTGAACAAACCATCCTGAGCAATGGTTGAACCATATTACATTTCCAACAACAGTGGATGAGGTTTCCCCTTCCTCCACATTCCCTACAATACTAGAAGTTCTCTGTTTTTTAATAGTCACTAGTCTATTAAGTATAAGATGATATCTCACTGTAGTTTTGATTTGTATTTTCCTAATAGCTACTAATGTTGAACATCTTTACATATGCTTTCTTGACATTTATATTTTTTTATTTGGAAAAGTGTCTTTTCAAATCTCTTGACCATTTTTAAAAATGGGTTGTCCTTTAATTTTTGAGATGTAGGATTTCTTTACATTAACTGGATATTAGACCCCTATCAGATAAATGGTTACCAAGTAATTTATCTCATTGAGTAGACTGCCTTTTCATTTTCTTCACAAACTCATTTGAAGTGCAAATACTTTTAATTTGGAGAAGGTCCATTTATTTTATTTCTTTCATTGGTTATACTTTGGTGTTAAATATATGAAATCATATCCTATTACAAGATATCGTGATGTTTCCTTACATTATGTTCTAAGGGTTTTATGGTGTTGGCTCTTTTATTTAGATCTTTGATCCATCTTGAGATAATTTTTGTTTAGGGCATGATATGGTGATCCTCTCCCATTCTTTTGGATATAGTTATCCAGTTCTCCCAGCACCGTTTGTTGAAGAGACCATTCTTAACCAGTTGAGTGGACATTGTGGGCTTGTCAACTATCAGTGGCCTGTATATCTGAGGATCTATACCTCTCAAGTTGCTTGCATTGGTCAGTTTATTTATTCTTATGCCAATACCACACAGTTTTGACCACTGCAGCTTTGTAGTACGATTTATAGTAAGGTAGCATGATTCTCCTAATTTTGGTTTTGTTTTTCAATATTTTTTGACTATTCAGGGACTCTTGCCCTTACATGTAAATTTCATAAATAGCTTTTCAAATTCATAAAAATGCTGTTGTGATTTTCATTGGTATTGCACTAAATCTGTAAATTTATTTGTGTAGAACAAACATATTAATGATGATTAGTCTTCCAATCCATGGACATGGAATATTCTTTCATTGATTTAGGTCTTTGATTTCCTTTAACAATGTTGTGTAATTTTCTTTACATATTTAGTTAAGCTTATTCCTAGATATTTGATTCTTTTAGTTTCATTTTAAAATGGAAGTTTATTCCTGATTTCTCTTCAGCTTGCTCATTATTGGTGTACAGAAATGCTACTAATTTTTTACATATTGATCTTATATCCTTCCACTTTACTGAACATGTTTATCAGCTCTAGAAGCTTTGCTGTAAATTTTTTTCAGGGCTTACTATGTATAGGATCATGTCATCTGCAGATAGTGAAATTTTTACTTCTTCCTGTCTAATTTCAGTGCATTTTGTTTCTTTTGTTTACCTAAGTGCTAGAGCAAGTACTTCAAACAAAATGTTAAATAAGAACAGTGACAATGGTCATTCTGGTCTTGTTCCAGATTTTAGAGGGAACCACTTTAGCATTTCATGATTGAATATGATGTTAGTTGTGGTTTTTCATATATACCTTTTATCATATGAAAGTTTCCTTCTATTCCTAAGTTTTGAAGTGTTTTTCATCAAGAAAGAATGCTGTATTTTGTCAAATGCTTGTTCTGCACCTATAGAGATGATTTTGTGTTTTTCTTTTGATCGGTTAATGTGGTGTATTACATCATTTGATTTTCTAATATTGAACCATCCTTACATACCAGGTTTGAAACCCACTTGTTAATGGTGTATAATTCATTTGTTGTGTTGTTGAATATGATTGACAAGTTTTTTGTTGAAGATTTTAGCATCCATGTTCATCAGAGAGATTGGTTTATAGTGTTCCTTTCTTGTGGCATCTATTTTGTTATCATAGAATGATTTAGGCAATGCTTGCTCCACTTTTATTTGTTGGAAGAGTTTAAGAAGGACTGGTGTTCCTTCTAGAATAATTGGTAGCATTCACCTGTAAAGCCATCTATTCCTGGTTTCTTCTCAGTTGGGAAATTTTTGAAGACAGGTTAAATCTCATTACTTATGAAGGTCTGTTGACTTCATCAATTCCTTTTTTCATCAATGTATCATCTAAGTTATCCGTTTTGTCATAAAATTTTTCAAAGTATCCTCTAATGACACCCTTTATTTCTGTGGGATCAGTGTTGATATCTTCTCCCTCATGTATTTTCATCTTCTTTCTTTATGTTGTTAGTCCAGCTAAGGGATTTTTAATTTATTAATCTTCTAAAAGAAACTGCTTATTTTGTTAATTTTTGTAGTGTTTTTTTAAATTCTCAATGTCACTTAATTCTGCTCTAATGTTTGTTAATTCCTATTTTCTACTCGCTTTGAGATTAATTTCTTGTTGTTTTTTCTATTTCCTCCAGTTGTTCAGATAGTTCTTTGATTTTAGCTCTTTCTTCATTTTTTAAATATACGCATTTATAGCTCTAAATTTCCATCTCAGCACTGCTTTTGCTGCATCCCATTGGTTTTGATATGTTGTGTTCTCATATTCATTAATTTCAAGATACTCACTGATTTATTTTGCAATTTCCTCTTTGACACACGGCTTGTCTGACAGTGTGTTGTTTTACTTCCCTGTCTTTGTGCCTATTCTGGTTCTCTCTCCCTTATCAATTTCCAGCTTCATTCAAATGTGGTCAGACAAATTAATTTGTATAATTTCAATCTTTCTGATTTTGTTGAGAGTTATTCTGTGACATGTGGTCCATCCTGGAAAATGATCCATATGCACTCAGGAAAAGAGTATATCTTGCTGTATTTGGGTTTAATGTTCCATGCATATTAAGTCTAGTTCCTTTAATACATTTTTCAAGGTCTCTCTTTCTTTACTGAATACCTGTTTAGATATTCTGTCTTATAGTGATAATGATAAATTAATGTCCCCTATTATAATTGTAGAGGCATCTATTTCTCCACTTGGTTTTTCCAGTGTTCGCTTCATGGATTTTGCCTCATGTATTTAGGTGCATACATGTTTATGATTGTTCCTTCTTATTGATAGATTATGTCTTTTATTAATATATAGTGCCCTTCTTTGTCTCTTACAATAGTTTTGCACTTAATGTCTACTTTGTCCAATATTAATATAGCTAATCCTACCATATTTTGGTTATTGTTTGCATTTAAAATCATTTTCCAACCATTCACTTTCAATCTCCTTGTTTCCCTGGGTCAAAGGTGAGTTTCTGATAGACAGCATAAAAATGGGTCATAGTACCTTATCTATTCTGCCAATCTCTGTCTTTTGATTGGAGAGTTTAATCCATTAACATTCAATGTTATTACTGTCAAGGCTTTACTTACATTAGCCATATTTTCTTCAGGTTTATATGTCATATTTTGTTTTTATTTCTCTTTTTATCTTTTTCGTTATTCTTACTAATAATCTTCCTTTCTATGCTCTCCTCTATCCCTCTCTACCCTGCTTTTTCCTTTCAACCTGGAAACACCCTTATTATTTTGAAGTGTAGGTTTCTTGTTGACAAACATCCTTAATTTCTGTTTATATGTCAGTATTTTGAACTCTCTCTTATTATTGAATGCCAGCTTTGCTGGATATAGAAATCTTGGCTAGAATTTTTTTTCACAGATTGACTATGTCATACCTCTGCCCACTCACCACAAAGGTTACAGATGAGGAATAGGTGCTAAACCCTTTTATTTGATGGATCTCTTTTCTCTTGCTGCTTTCAGTATTCTCTTTGTCCTGAGCATTTTAAAAATCGATAAGTATTAGTCTTGGGTTTGGCCTGTTAAGATTTATCCTGCTTTGAGTGCTATGGTTCCTGGACAAGTACATCCATGTCCCTCAAATAGTTGGGAAATTATCAGCCGTTATTTCCTCCAATAATCTTTCTGCCCCCTTTCCCTTCTCTTCTTCTGGGATGCCTATAATGTTTATGCTTATGCATTTTCTGTTGTCATTCAATTCCCTGGGTTCCTGCTGAATTTTTCTATGTTTATTTATCTGTTCTACTATCTGATTTCAGATGTATTATCTTTGACATCACTAATTCTTTCCTCTGCTGTTCACATCTGCTGTTATGTGCTTCCAGAATACTTTTGATTTCTTGCATTGTGCCATTCATCACCATCAGATCTGTTATTTTTTTTACACACAATTACGATATCTTCAGTATGTTTCCACTGTGTCTTCTTAACATCCTTTATCTCTTCCTTCACTGCATTAGGTTGCTTCATGGAATTTATTTAGACATCCTTGATTTGTTGTTCCATATTCTACATCTCTTCCTGATTTTAGTTTGTTCATGTGAGTGATCCATGTCTTCATTTTTTTTAGTAAGGCTTGTAAGTTTTGCTGATGTTTAGGCATCTTCTTATATTGATGAGTTTATTCTGATGGTTAGCTTCCCTTTCTACTCTAGGATTTTATTTTGTTTGTCTTAAGAGTCATCTTTGACACTTTTTCCACTTCTGTATCTTGTTAGTTGTCCATGTTGCCTTGAAAAAATATTAAGATCATAGATAAGGAAAGAAAGAAGAAGAGAAAAAGAATAATATAAAAACAAAATAGAAAAGAAATTATAAAAGAGCCAAGTAAAAGTAAGTAATAAAAGTGGAAAATCATAAAAAATACAAAGGAACTAGAATAAAATGGTGGAATAAATAAAGTAACAAGAGAAAAAAGAGAATAAAATAAAAGAGTGGCTAGATGAGAAGAGAGGAAAATAAATGAATCCAATCCAGAGAAGGTGAATGAAAGTAAACAATGGAAGAGGAAAAA
>JAQZBX010009495.1:0-15146 GCA_029593785.1 Cabassous unicinctus
TTTTTTTTTTTTTTTTTTTTTTAGATTTATTTATTTACTTGATCCATTTTAAACCCCCCCTTCCCCATTTGCTGTTTTGTGTCCATTCGCTGGGCAATTCTCTGTGTCTGTTTCATCTCTTCTCATCCTCCTCCAGTCTTCACCAGGATTCGATCCTGAAGACCTCCGATGTAGGAGAGAGGTGTTCTAGCCATCTGCGCCACCTTGGCTCCTGGTTTTTGGAGCTTTCGGAGCATCTCGTCTTGTCTCTCCTTTTATGTCATCATCTTGCTGCATGGCTCCCGGGGCCTGGCGGCTCACCGGCACACAGAGCCTGGCAGCCCATGCGCCTTCTATATATATTTTTTTATTTTACCGGGAGGTCCTGGTGATCGAACCCAGGTCCCTCCATATGGCAGACGGACGCCCAACCATTTGAGCCTCATCTGCCCCCGGTAATATTTTCTTGTTTTAGAGTTGTTTTAGTAGGGGGTGATTTGGCAGTATCTGGACACTTTTGTTTGCCAGTACTGAGGGCATGCTGCTGACATAGTGGGTAGAGGCCACTGCTAAACATCCTACAATGTACAGGACAGCCCCTCACAACAAAGAATTAACTGGTCTAAGATATCAACCGTGCCAAGGTTGAGAAACCCTGTTTTAACAACAATCTTAAAATTTCTTCCCACTAAAACCCATTTGGTTTCTACCAAATAGTATTAAGATTCAGTGGTGCCATCTGGTGGCCAATATCTGCTTCTAGGTGATATTCTATTTGGTGGTTCTGTCCCAGGTAAAAATTGGGAGTCAGAGGTCTTTGCAAGCCCTTTTAACTTTCTACTGTCATGAATGACCACATTTTGAATTTCATGTTTCAGGTGATGACAACTTGTGCAACACTCCCCATTTGCCTCCCTGTTCTCCACCAAAGCAAGGCAAGAAAGAGAATGGTCACCCTCGCTCACATACACCTAAGGGGCGCAGGTTGCTCTTTGACAATCAACTAACAGTTAAGTCTCCTAGCAAAAGAGAACAGTCCAGAGTTCACCAAAGTAAAATGCTTTCCTCAGTTCAAAAAGGTCAAGAGATCACAACAAATTCTGAGCAGAAATGCCTGTTGGAGAAACAATCTGCATGTGTGAGACTGTTCAAGCAAGAAGGTTCGTTCCTATATGGCAGCTGTTAGTGTAGCCCTGTAAATAAAGCTGATGACTTCGAATGAAATCCAGTGGGTCTTCTCAGTCACCTTCTGTTGTGTCTAATTGTCCTTTTATGTCTGGCATAGGCACTTGCTACCAACAAGCAAAGCTAGTCCTGAGTACAGCTGTCCCAGATCGGCTCCCTGCCAGGGAAAAGGAGATGGATGTCATCAGGAATTTCCTGAGGGAACACATCTGTGGGAAGAAAGCTGGAAGTCTTTATCTTTCTGGTGCTCCTGGAACTGGAAAAACTGCCTGCTTAAACCGAATTCTGCAAGACCTCAAGGTACCTTGAGGGTCTGAACTGTTATGCTCTTGTTAAAATGACACTTGGCTATTGAGGGTTAAGAAAGAGTAGAAATGCTTAGAGGATTGAGGGTTTCCCCAAAATGGGACATTTTTAGTTTCACTGTCTATCTAAATGAAAATAGAACTTCTTTTCTTATATGCTGTTCACTCCCCAGACACTCCAGCTTCCATCAAATCTTTATCTGAGGCCAAAATAACTCTCGTGTTTACATTTTTCTAGAAGGAACTGAAAGACTTTAAAACTATCATGCTGAATTGCATGTCCTTGAGGAGTGCCCAGGCTGTATTCCCAGCTATTGCTCAGGAGATTTGTCAGGAAGAAGTATCGAGGACAGCTGGGAAGGACATGATGAAGAAGTTGGAAAAACATATAAGTGCAGAGAAGGGCCCCATGATGTAAGTATTTCTCGGCTGCAAGTTGCTTTTTTAAAATCTGCAAGGTCTGTTGCCCACAAATTCACGTTCTAGCCTCCTTAATTTATGTGTTTGCTCATAGAGAGTATTTCATGTATTTGCTATATTAGGGGTAGTTATATAAAGGGAAAAAAGAAAAATATGCCTTCTAATTATAAATTGGAAAAAGTGTTTTTAAACTAATTGCTTGAAAACATCTGGATGTTACTTGTGTGTGATGAGGTGTTGTTGTAACAGTGACTGAAAATAGGACAGAGGATGGTCTTCAAACTGGTCTCAACTTTAGGAATGTGTGTGACCTAAAGTCAGCTCAAATCGAACACTGGGGGTTTAAGAAGATGACCACACAAAGAGTGAACCCTAATGTAATTTATGGACTTTAGTTAATAATAACTATGATAATATTAGCTCATCAATTGTGACAAATGTCCCACACTAGTGCAAAATGTTAATAGGTAAAGCTGTGCATGAGGAAGGGGTAATGGGAACTCTCTACTTTTGGCATGAGCCTACAACGGCTCTAAAAAAATTAAAAATTGAAGAAAAAGAAGACCACAGATACTAATTATTTATCTTTATATGTAGCGTGTTGGTGTTGGACGAGATGGATCAGCTGGACAGCAAAGGGCAGGATGTATTGTACACACTGTTTGAATGGCCATGTCTAAGCAGCTCTCGATTGGTGTTGATTGGTTAGTGTTCAATTGTTGATGCTACATGATAGTTCCAAAGTGTTCCTGCTCAGCTTATTTATCACCTGTTATTTTATCTTAAACCAGCTTTCTGCTTTGTATAAAGTAATCGCTATAAAATAATAGTAGTTTTAACCTACGGCAAATCATTTTTGTTAATTCTGAATAGAAGTGACATAACAATATGTTTTAGAGACCGTCTCAATTTTTGGACTATCTGCTCCTTATCAGTGGACAATTCTATGCCTAATATATAATATAGGTACATCATACCTAATGAATATTGGGGGCCAAGTGGGAAATAGCGATTGGAATTCTGTATTTTAACTGGAAATTTTACTTTAGCTTTCAAAGGGTTTACTCTTCCTTTAGAATGATTTGACCAATCATGGAAAATATTATTTATCTCTCCCTCAGGTATAGCTAATACTCTGGATCTCACAGACAGAATTCTGCCTAGGCTTCAAGCTAGAGAAAAATGCAAACCACAACTTTTGAACTTCCCACCTTATACTAGAAATCAGATAGTCACTATCTTACAGGATCGACTTAATCAGGTAAGTGTCAAGCATTGTTCCAAATTATGTAGGGAAACATAACAATGGTTCTAAAATATTTTGCTTCAATTACTTTATTAATAGAGCAGGAAGTTTCTAAGGGCCATAGTGATAACATTCTTATATGTATTTCTACATATTGCTCCATTTATTGGATGCCTCAGTTTTGAAATAAAAGTAGTAGTTAGAGGGAAACACTCAAATGTTTCCTTAAAATAGGGCCTATGGAAAACTTTCTCTAAATTCTAATTGCTTTTTCCATTCGTGAACCTCTACCATATTCCCACAAAATGCTAATCGTGAAAACTCTCTCAAATCTCTTCATTTACTTACAAGCAGAAAAGGCATGGCTTAGACCCTATAGGGTGGCCAAGTACGTTTAGACTTGTGTGAAAATATTTATATGAGTAGGTCCGAGATTACAGATGGGGGGAGTCTTATAGTTCAAACTGTCATCTCTGTCTGAAGGTGTCTAGAGATCAGGTGCTGGACAATGCTGCGATTCAGTTCTGTGCTCGCAAAGTCTCTGCTGTTTCAGGAGATGTTCGCAAAGCGCTAGATGTTTGCAGGTGAGTTATGGCACTTTGCCTGCTTTTATTAAAAAAAAAAAAAAAAAGAACTGTTAATTGTCTCATGTAACTCAAGTGAATGTGACTTAAGAGGCTCCATTCTGCTACTTTTTATGCTCAGAAAGGAGGACTTGTTCCTCAGTAGGGAGCTCTGCATTTCCACCATGTTAATGTCTGAAACATTATCAGTCCATTACCTACAGAGGGAGAAACAAATGAGATGTTGCTGGCACTCCCTGTGGTGATTATAGATTGGTTAATTACATTTGTATTAAAAAAGACTCCAGTTTACTTTTCCATTAGCTGGTCTCAAGCAGGTTTATTTATGGACCTGAACCATCTTTGCCTTTAGACATTTTTTTTTCCCCCTTCCTTTGCTTTTGTGAGCACCCTTTCCCTCCAGTTGGTGGTCTCCCACAGTTGTACTCCAGACCGTGCTCTCCCTTCCCATCCCCCTGCCCCTCCTGCTGGGGAAAGCCTCTATGCTGACTGATGAAATTTCTTCCTTCCCAGTAGGAACACTGGGTCCATTAAAATGATACTTGCTGTGCTGGCCCGCTGGTCCAACCTCCCCTACTGCCATGCAGAAGATACAGGTCTGGCTTATGGCTTCCTGTGGGCAAAGTACTTTGGAGAGAGCAGTGGGAGAGTAAGCTCTTCCCATTGCTAGATGGCATGATCCTGGATTTGAAAGTCTCCCCTAGTCAGCAAACTACTTTGGTAAAGATGGCAGCTCTGAGCAATAGTCATGTATGCTGGTGTGCATGAGCCTACACATACCCTGTGTATTTATAACTGAGGACTCCCTCTTTAGGTCTGGTGTGTGGGTGTAGTGCTCACTCTAGTCACCCACTCACCCTGTATATCATCTCTCCTAACCATGATATTTTCTCCTCATCTAAAATGTTATCATTGGCTCAGTGTATGATGACCTACTTGGCATCTATAAAAGGAAACCATGCAGTGTTGAAGTTTCTCAGATTCCCTAGTCCATGAATTATTTGAAGGCAATTAACTTCCCTTTAGCTGAGAAATAACCCAGTTTTGTTTTGGGGGCTTTAAAATAATAAAACATGTTTTTAGTTAATGTGCTTGCTTTGAAAGCTTGGTTGTTTGGTGTGGTGTTTGTTTTGGCTCAGCCTAAATTAATTATAGAAATATTTTTTTACAGGAGAGCTATTGAAATTGTGGAGTCGGATGTCAAAAGCCAGACTATTCTCAAACCACTGTCCGAATGTAAGTAGTTTTTCTCCTTCCTGTCTTCCTTTATGACTGGAAGCTTAACCTTTCTGAGTAAAGAGGTAAAAAGACAAAATGAAAAGTTAAATCCACAGACTCCGTTTTTTGGGGTGGTGTCTGATTTTGGTCATTTTCACCCACCTTATTGCAGTCTTGCCATGCATTACTGGGAATGAGTTCCCTAGAGTGTTACATAAATGGCTGGAACAGAGTAAGTTTTCTTTCCATGCTCTAGGAATGAAAACTGTAATAAGGTCAGATAACCTTCTCTCTGGTTGCTTATGTTGAGTGCACTTCAGGTCTTGATAAAGGTAAAAGTAAAGCCTGGTAAATAAGGGAGAGTCAGGTGAAAGAATTGTGAGTTCAGCTTGGGCTATGTCAAATCTTTAAACAAGTTCAGGAGGGTGGAGGTACAAAGATCACATTGCTGCAGAAAACTACAGGCTATTACAAATGACAAAATTAAATTTTACTTTACCCCAGTCTTGCTCTCTCAGCTGTTGAAGAGGTAAAATGGCCATGAACTATATATATCTTCTCAGTTTTTAATTTTCAGTATTAATCTTTAGAAAACAGAACGGCCCGGTTTGATTGTTTCTTCCCTCACAACTGCATTGCTACACTGATTGGGAGTTAATAAATTTGTTTCTAGCACTATAGTTCTGTAAAACACTTTGCTTTTTTAAATCAACTTGTTAAAAGAAAATAATAAAAATATTTTAAAAGTAGATAAACTTTGTGCTTAGGGTGATGGTGGGCAATATATGCCAATGCATCAAGCAGATACTGGTTTCTTCCTCCTCTTCAACTTTTCAGTTAATTCCTTTTTTTCTCCCTACCAATAATATTTAGGCTTGTCAGTGGCTTCCACGAGCAGCACCACTGGTGCACGCACACACAGCTCAAAGAGTTTATAAGCTCCTGGGATACATTATTAGACTAACTTAATTCCTGTCCTTTGACTTCTGGTTCTTGTGGGATTGACTTTTATAAGAAGGAACTTTCTAATAAATAGAACTGGGCTTCTTTGAAACATAGTGAGTTGAAGATATTCAAGCATTGAAGATATTCAAGCAAAAACCAGATAGATGATCACTTGTTGGGATTGTTTTAGAGGGGATTCAGCCCTCATGTAGGGAGACCTAAATTCCTTTCAGCTTTAGAATCTGTTATTTTATCAGTGAGATTTGGTTTCTTCAATACTATTAGTCCTCTGCAAATTCTGCTTGCTGTAGTGAAATAGAGGCAGATTATTGCAGGGAAACTGCAAATGGTCTCAGGAAGTAACTTCAAGCAAAGGTTGTTACTGAGCAAATCCCTCCTCCTTGCAATTCAGGCATCTCCAAACAATGAGGCCATAGTTTGTTGCAGCTTGTTGGCAGTTTCCCAGCCTCTGGCTTTTGAGATGGTACTATCTCTTAAGATATCCAGTGACATTTTCTCTAGTATTGCTCTGTTGCAGATCAGCTTAGGCGAGTGTTCACTCAGAGGTCATTTAGGGAGGATGTCTGGAGGACTGATGTGGAATTGGCTTTACTGTGCACATGTAGCCACTCATTTGATTCAAAGTATTTGGTAATTTTTCCACCTCTCTCTCTCTCCCTCTCTCTCTCCCTCTCTCTCTCTCTCCCTCCCTCCCTCCCTCCCTCCCTCCCTCCCTTTCTCTCTACCAGACACAGTTATCATCTTTGCTTCAAGGTTCTACATTTGGCATATTAGGCAAAATACAATTAGTTCTCTGTCTGGTCCTTCTTTCATGGGGTGGATTTTGACTCTCTGACAAATTGTATTCTACGGGACTAAATAGCTCACTATTCTGTCTAGAAAAAGGGTAATACTCTACTTTCCAAGTCATCCCAGGTTGTTTTCTCATCTGTCTGAGGATGGCATTGTTTTTCATCTTTCAGCTTCTAGTTTAGAGTTGGAGCCTCTACTTTGCCACCCCATGACTGCACTTGAATTTCCTTTTGCTAAAATTTAGTATCATCTGTCTCAATGCACCAATATAACAATATTTTTTAAAATCTTAATCTTGATTTATTTACTTTATAGGTATATCACCCTGTGAGTCTCTAGTCCCCAAGCGAGTCAGTCTTATTCACATATCCCAAGTCATTTCAGAAGTTGATGGTAACAGGATGGTTTTGAGCCAGAAAGGAGCACAAGATTCCTTCCCTCTTCAGCAGAAGATCTTGGTCTGCTCTTTGCTGCTCTTGATCAGGCAGTTGAAAATCAAAGAGGTCACTCTGGGGAAGGTAAGTTGGGAATCTCGGGAGATGGAGCTGGGGTGGTGAAGAGAATCTGCTTCATAGAGCTGATATTTTCCAAAAGGTCTATAGGAATTCAAAATGGATTTTGACAGTAAGAATAAATACTGGTACTATGTAAAAGGCAGCTGACTTTATTTCCCTTGGGTTTTTTTTTTGTTTGTTTGATTTTGTTTTTTGTTTTTTTTTTAGGTACTGGGGCAGGGGATAGAACCAGGGATCTCATTTTTACATGGGAAGCAGGTGCTCAACCACTTGAGCTACATCTGCTCCCCTCCCTTAGATTTTGGTTCAGAATTTACTACTAATCTCCCATCTCTTTCCCCCTTCATTTCTGCCTCTCCCTGTAAAATTGCTTTCTTGGATTACCGCATGGGATTTTGGGGATATCTATGGAATGCCTGTTGAAGGATTTTGTTGAAAAGAGGGAGAAATAGGACATTCAGCTATCTTATTTGCAAATGCAAACTCAACATTTTAAAAAAGATTGTTACAAGAGATGTGCTTTTAAGCAACATTTTTTCTCCCTTGTTTCCTCCCAGTTATACGAAGCCTATAGTAACGTCTGTCGCAAACAGCAGGTGGCAGCTGTGGACCAGTCAGAGTGTTTGTCACTTTCAGGGCTCTTGGAAGCCAGGGGCATTTTTGGTTTAAAGAAAAACAAGGAAATCCGCTTCACAAAGGTACAACTACCTGCTTCTTAAAAATGCTTTTAATTATCCTGTTTTGGAGAGCTTATCTTTTGCTAAAGTGAAAATTTTAAAATGACCACAATTAAATGAATAACTTGGGCTTTTTTAGGTGAGGTTTAAGGGTTTAAGGATGGGATTATGGAATGAAGGAGATATTTTCAGGCTTTTTGAAAAAACAACAGTGTTTAACTTGCTTGCCTAATATGAGAAAATTTTTAACATGGTACAATTTTGTGTAATAACAGCTTTACTTTTGTGAGTTCTGCACCGTGAGAAATCCTTTTCTCTCCTTTCCAGGTGTCTTTGAAGATTGATGAGAAGGAGATAGAACATGCTCTGAAAGACAAAGCTTTAATTGGAAATATCTTAGCTACTGGATTGCCTTAAATCCTTTTCTTCTCTTACACTAATATTTCACCAGTCCAGCTGGCATTTAGAGAGCTACAGAGTCTTCATTTAGTACTTTATACATTCAGGTCTGAAAACAAAATAGGATCTTTTTTACCTGAAACTGATGAATTTTAATCTATAAAGTCACGAATGTTAAGACAGAATAATATCTTAGGGACTTTTTATTTTTACCCATAAAAATGACCAAATAGACTCTTTTAAAATAATTTTCACTACCTCTACCATTTGTGTGTCCTTAGCCAGAATGTTTGCAAGTATACAGAATTATATTGTGGAAAGTACATATATTTAACTCTTAGTTTCCTCAAACATTGGAGTATTTTGTTAAGAACTTTGGAGTTAGGGTAAGAATGAGAAAAGATGATCCAGGAAAATAAGCAAGTGCACACGGAAATTTGGAGGACACTTCGGTGGAAGAATTTATTTCTTTTTGGAGTATACTGTGTTCATGTTGCAGATAACTATCACATTGTGACATTTTAAAGACTCAATGAGTTTCTTGGGCACTCCCAAGGTTCTGGGGGTGGTAAGGAGAATGTACCAATTGTGAATATATTTATTTCATGTTGCGTTCTTCGTCTTTTTTTTTTTATTGTGGGTAAGACATTCTTCGTCTTTTTAAGCAATTGCATTTCAAGAGAGCACAAGCTTTCCAAAGGCAATGTGAAAATTCCTCACCAAACATTCCCACCATCTTAGCTGCCCCCAGATAAAGCCACTTGTTTCAAGATGCCTTAGTTTGGGTTGGATTTTCATCTAAACCACATATTTTCCTGTTCTTATTAGATAAATTAATCCTTATGGTTTCTCATAGAGCCCCTTTTCTGGGTTTGGATTCTAATGGCATTAAGTGGCAATTTGTGACCAAGGCACTAGAGGGCACCATTATAATATGGACCGCCTCGAGTCGGGCTTGGGGCTGGGGTAGTTTTCTTTTAAGGGAAGAGGGGGGAGTACTGAAATTTGATTCATTTGGGAGATTGCTGTACTTTGAGAACTCAGGCTTGAAATGTAAACCATGTGTGATATAAATGGTCCAAGAGCCAGTGCCCAAGTCTCCTTTCCCTGAGCTGCCTTTGCCTTTCTGACTTGGACTTGAATTGGGAACTTGATATGTGTACAAACGATCTGTTGACCACTGTTTCATTCATCCTGCCCACTGTATCTCTGCAATGTGATCTGGATTGCAGCAGGTGGTATGGGATAGAAGCAGGATGAGCAGAGAGCCATCTGAAATGAACACTACCCACTGGTGTATGTAGCAGAGGACAGTTCATAGACAAGAGTCTTCATGTCATTCCCATTCTCACACTCCTTTATTGGAGCATCAATTCCTTCGATGGTAATTTGCAAGTGGGGAATATAGTTGCATACCTAGAATGTTGGAAAGTATATGGAGCTATAAGGGTTAACAAAGCATAATTGCAAGATTGTCCGAAAGCTGATGGAAAGCAGAGACTGAATAGGATTGAGAACAGATGCGAAGCTTGATTTAAATTACATTTTATTGGATGCTGCAGCCTTAAGAGACGTGACTGCTTTACAGTTTGTTTCCACACTGTGGGCAGCTGCTGTCTGTTCTGTGTCCACAGTAGGATCCTGCCCAAAAAGGAGCGGCCTCCCCACCTCGTTGTGTTTGAGGCTTGGCGCCTTCCTCTTAACTGTGGGGCTTGAGTCAGGAACATGGCTTGACTCGCAGTGGGGGTGCTATGTATCCTCTGTGGCTACCAGCCAAGATCACATTTGCAGATTCAAAGGGGCCAAATTTCTTTCCTCTACCTCCTTTCTCTCCCTTTCCCCTGGTATTTGGAAATAGGCTTTTCTGTGTATTGGTTTGTTGGTTTCCTTTCCTTCGGTTCTCTCCCCACTGTCGATTTCTAGGTCATTGCTGCTCTCAAGACTTCAGCAATTGGAACAGGGTTGGTTCTGTCACTGTTGCATAAAGCAGACTAAGAGTCCCTGCTTGGCTTCCGCTGCCCTTGTGGGAGCAAAAGCTGATGTATGTTTGTCAGTAAAGTCTTCACTGTAATTCAGACAGCCAGGGAGCAGGTTGAGGGAGGAAGAAAGTCCTTTCCTTGCTGGCTTTTCTCACTGAAGCTGGGAGCTATGAGAAGGTGGTCGGATTTTTAGTGGGCTGGACTGGGCTTGTGGTTATTAGTTTTTGCCAGGATCATAGGCTGCTTCACATGGAGTAGTGGCAAAGATGCTGACCTACATTTTTCCTCTGGAAGGTGGCGGGGTGTGTGTCTGTCCTGGTTTATTTATTTATTTATTTTCAAAAAAGATTAAGCCTCCTTACAGTGTTGGTGGATACTGCCATGGGAAAAACAGGCACAATAAAGTTGGTGTAAATTTGAGTTCAGCCCAAGCTGCCACGGACATTTCTGGTTCAATGAAAACTTGCCTGTGGCTAGATAACTGGCAAGATTGTGTGAGGTCCAAGCTACTCAGATATCAAAAAAGTTGGTGGAGTCCTAGTCTCTATTCCACCACACACACACACACACACACACACCTCATTGCTACCTGCCTTTATTGAGTGCCCTTTTTACTGGGGCATGGGAATGAAATATAATTTAGGGATTTAAAGTCTATCAAGAAGTGTTATCTTCACTGCAACTGATGGAGACCAAGAAGAGAGCCAAGGTAGATTTTATTCACATTAATATCTCTTCCCCAGCACTTAGCTGAGTATCTGGTACCTGGTAGGTATTCAATACATAATTGTTGAATGAATGGATAAATGAACCCAGTAAGATGCTGCCTGTCTCCATTTTGAAACAGTTCTAATCTGAAGTTAAACACTGCTGGTGCTTTTGCACTGAGATGATGAACAGGCCCCTGCACAAGAAGGGTGCTCCATCTTACAAAATCTGTCTTGGCACAGTTGTGGGGCATTTATTGGCCTCACAGATGCCTACCTTTCACTCCCTCTGATGTGGCATTTTGCCTGAGGCAACTTCCATGTTGTTCCAGGGAAGGCTTTGCTGTGGGGAGAGTTCTACCTACAGGCTGGGAAGAGGGGTTCCTGTCTGGGTGTTACCTAGTGTCCCTGGAGATTGGCCAGAAGCTGTGCCTTTAGTTGGCAAGGGACTGGGGGGAAACCCACCTTTGCTGTCCCACTTTTTAACTTTGGAGAAAGTTGTGATCTCACCTTCCTCCCAAAAAGATATAGTGCCATTATAGACACATTCTCTTTTAAGGAACAAACAGCCCAGGTCTCCCTCTTTTCAGAAGAGGCCTGCCCTCTGGCCTCCCTGTGATTTCCAACCCCAGCCCCAAGGCACTGGCAGTAGAAGCTAATTGGGTACAAGAGGCCTGGGTAAGGCTCCTGAAGACTGGCAAAAGGAGAGAGCAACCTCCTTTTTAAAACAGCTCTAATTGAGTTCTGAATCAGCCTCACTCCCTTTGATCTCTCCTCTGTTTCCCACACTGCCTGAAAGAGCTAGATCAGCACTTTATGACAAGGGTGCGCCTGCTTCCCGCGCCTACCCTCCCCTCTCCTGACGCTGTGCTGCCGCCATCCACTGCTTGTCTCCTTCAGTTAAGATAATGAAGATGCTGAGAGATAAAATGTGTATTTAATAAGGGTGGGGGTAGGGAGGCGGAAAGGGGCAGCCAGGGCCTTCTCTAGTTTGGGGCCTAGCCAAGATGAGCTGAAAGCAAAGCTAGAGTAAGACTTGGCCCCAGGGTATAGGGGTTTCTGGGCCTCAGTCCAGCTGACTTCACTGCCTGCTGTTTGCCCTAAATTCCCCCACCTCCACCCTCTCACCCCCACACTTCTTTCTTTCCTCTCTTCTTGCTCCCAATAGGAAAAGGACTTTTGCTCCAACTTTCTTTTCAGCTGGTAATTTGGCCTCTCCTGTGGTGCCCCCACCCCAGTCAGCTCCAAGGTTGGGCTGGGGCAGCCCCCTCTAGCCTAGGCATGTAGGAGCTGTGGGTTCACAGTGGGGGGTGAAAATGCTGAAGTTAATGAAGACCAGCTGCTAGTCTGGGTTCTGCTTCCAGCTAGCTGGAGGCCAGCCTTTGGTGGTGGTTAGAGGTACTGGGGTGTGTGACCTCCATCCCTGGGCACAAGCATATCCTGTGGCAGCCGAGGCTTGTGCTTCTCTTTGCATTTGGTTATATCCTTAGTTTGTAAGAGAGTAGTCTGTTTCCCTTTTCCTTTACTCCTCCTCTCCCCAAATAACACTCAGCCCTTATTGCACTTTATAACTGTAGTGGTGGCCCAGCTGAGATCTGAGGCGCTCCAAGCCCTTTTGTAAACACTCATTAACTCTGCCTGGGAAGAAACCAGAGTCCTGCTTAACAGCTGGGAGAGAACTGAGGCACATTAGGGTGAAAGGCTTGACCTGAGCTTACCCCACTGACTCCACCCTGGGGCCCTCTATCCTTACTGTCTAGCTCCTTTCCCCAGTTCTTCCTGCAGACAAAGAAGTGGAGGCAATGTTGTTGCCCTCTCCCCTTCTAGGAAGAGGCCATGCTAGCTCCCTTCCCTCAAGTCTGTCCCTGAGTTCCCCTGGCCCTTTACCCCATGACATTTTCCCTGCTCTGCTGCTAGAAAAATGTGCAACTCTCCTTGCAAAATGTTCTTAATTCAGCCCTCTGCAGACTTCCCGTCCCCTTCTTTGCCCAAACCTGAGTTTTCCCCTTTGAGCTACTGAGGTTGGCTTTCCTAAATTAGGCCAGTAGTTCATCTGACCGACCCTTCTTCCTCTTAGTATCTGAGAAAATCTTCCCTTTCTTTAATTTGTTCATTCTGGTGAAAATCCAGAACCTTACTGAGGGCTGGGTAGGGGCACTAGCTGGCCTCTAGGTTCTGCATTTTGTTCTACCATTGATAATTGCTATTTCTGGTAACCGATGTAGCCCAAAATCTGATTGTTTTCCCCTTCTCCCTAAGCCCCACCTGCTCATACACTCACCCAGATATGCCTATACCACACACAGATGCACACACCTCAGTCTCAGGATGCAAAGCTCTATCTTTTTCCAACTGTCATTAAAGTCATCCTGCTCATTTTACTTGCTAAAAATTAGGTAGGTTTTTTTCCCCCTCTGATGGCTTCTGAGGTCCTTAGAAATAATGGAGAGGCATGGGAGCCTGTGCTATATCCGTGAAGGGGAGGTTAGAAGCAGGCACGAGCACCCCACCCATTCAAAGATCAATGCCTCCTTCCCCAAACTCTCAATAGTAAACAGCTTAGCAGGGATGGCAAGGAAAGAGATCTTAATCCCATCCCATCTCCAGCACCAAGGCCCAAATCCATTTGCTCCGGGTAGGCAGGAAGAAATGTCTATTTCCTGCTGTCAATAATAGCCTTTCCTCAGCTAAGTCATCCACGTACCATGTATTTGGGACTGGAGACTGTTCCTATCCCCAGTCCATGACTAGACCCCCATCTTTTCTCCAGTGTATTATTTCTACCCTTTCGGTCCTCAGTTCTGCACCCGCTGACCTAGTCAGAGCTGGTAGAAGAGGGTGGGGAGAACCTAGCGTTAGGAAGAGTGGACTTTAGGACCCAACGGGAACCCGTGCTTCTTGCAGCAGCCTAACCCAGAAGCAGGGGGGAATCCTGAATCGAGCTGAGAGGGCTTCCCCGGTTCTCCCGGGAACCCCACCGCCCCCCTGCCAGCACACACCTGAGCAGGTAGGACCACTCACATCCCTTCCCAATTCTTCTTTGGCCACCTTCCGCCCAGGCCTTTCTGCTTTATTTTAACCATTTCCCTTTCGCCAATTCAGGCTTTCCCCATCCCTCCTCCCCCATTGCTCACTGTAGTCCTGAGAGGTGGGAGCCTGGGAACAGCGGGGTGTCTGAAAGCTCAGAGCCCCTGAACCCTCCTGCACCCTTTCTGCATTTCCCCGAGGCATTCCCCCATCTCTAGTTAAAAGTGGAAAGTGGGAGGAAGGTCTGCCCAGGCCCGCGCCCTTGCACCCTCCTTTGCAATATTACCTAATAGCCCTTTCCCCACCTCACCAAGGCGGAAAGTTGGCAAATGCTGGCGTGATAGAAGGAGAGTGGAGGGAGCAGGAGAGGCACCTGAGGGTCCCTGGAGGATTTCTCTCTTGCTTCCTCTCTGCTTCCCAACCCCTACTCACCTTCCAGGTTCATCTCACGCTTGGGTGGCTCAAGGCTTTGCTGGAGAGTGGTAGAGGTTGTGGGCCTTTCCCTCTAGGGAAAGTTCTTTCAGCTTAGAGCCCCCATCACTGCTGATAGCTCAACACCTATTGCAGAGACCACCCCACCCCACCCCTGCTGACCTAGGGTATGTGTGTATGTGGGGACAGACCATGTGGTTATAAGATCTATAAGCTTTGGATGGTGGTGGCTGTGTTAAGGGGAGGGATCCCTGAGTGTGGCCCAGGCCAGCACAGGCTCAGCCCAGATGGCTGGGGAAGGGGGTGTGGACCAGATGGGGGAGGCCTCCCAGCCATGCCAGCTCCCTGGGCGCCTTGGCTTCAGAGACTGGCTCCTAGTGTTACCCCAGAGCTAGGAGGCCCTGTCGCTTCTGCCCTCCTGCAGCCTCTGGGAGAGGCTGGAATGGCACCTACTGTTTGCAGTGGCTTATTTTCCCCCTCCCTTGGTGGGCTGACAGGCACTGCTCTCTGAAGATCTAGAGCATCTTGTTCTGATTCTGTGTTTGCAGGAGGGGTATATGACTTGTCTGAGTAACTGCATGTGAGTCTGTATAGTGCCTCTGGGGAGAGAGTGATAGAAGAGACTGGAACCCTTTGGGGGAGCCCCTCTAGCTCTCAGTGCAGGTGGGGGTGGGTGGCATGTCCCCCCTGGTAACTCTGTCTAGGTGTGGTGTGC
>JAQZBX010009495.1:27568-46323 GCA_029593785.1 Cabassous unicinctus
GGTGGGGCACAGTCTGAGTCAGGCCTGATCTGGGGTCAGAGCCAAAAGGATATCCTGAGGCAGGAGTTGGGGATGGGGGGGCGTTCCCGGCTTCCCTGCAGCCTGGGTCCCCAGGGAGAGATGCTGGGAGGGGGGTTGGTAGCACTGAGTCCTGCTGACTCTGTCTGTCTGCCCTAAGATTCAGAATCTGGCAGTCTCAGGTTTGGGGCTGAGCTGAGGGTGGGGTTGGGGACCGCTGTAGCCCCCCCATTTCCCCCCATCTCTGTATGCTCTGTTTCCCTGTTGTGCGAGAGTTATGGTTCCTGCATTGAGGGGTGGAGGAGGTAGAGGCACTGGTGAGGGGGGCAATGCCAAGGTGAGGGTGGGGAAAGCCCCAAGCCAGGCTGGGCATGAGGACGGTGGTTTCCAGGCTGGGGGGGGGTCCCTTTTGTCTGTGTCCTTTTGTCCCCTGCCCAGGACAGAGCTGCCTTTGTGTGGTCCACATACTCCTGTGGTCTGGCTGTGGCCTCACCCAGATCATCTCTTCCTCTTCCTGTTTTCTTCCTTCCCTGTGGGTTGGTCCCTCTCCTTGAAGCCTGGGCTGCCCCCTGACCTTTCACCTACTCTCCTCTCTGAAAGAAGACAGGGTGGGAGACTCCACCTATGGTGCTGGGTGGGCCCCTCAGCCACCCTGGGCTTTGGAGGCCCTAAGCATATCTCTCAGGGGTTCTGGGATGTGGTCATTGGGGGTGGAGGAGTTAGGGGCACGGCACTGCCCAGCAGAGACCCCCATTTCCTCCTCCCAAAACGTGGCCTGTCCTAGGCTTGGGTTGTCCAGTTGTCTGTTCTGCCTGGTATTCAGTCATCGCTGAGATTGCTTGGAGGTCAGGCAGCTCTGCTGCTGGGGCAGAACCTCGGGCTGGGGGGCGGGCGGGGCATGTACAAGTTGGGGAGATGTCTGACCCACTCTTCTGGGACTAGGTGCTGCATCTTGAGGCAGTGGCAGCACCCAGAAGAGGAGGCTGGGCTTCAGCCCTCGCCTCAGCCCCTCTGAGGACGAGCACAGGGTCTGCACATACTTGGGGCAGGTTTTCAGGGAGGCAGGCCTGGGGTTCCAGGGGGCTGGGGAGTGGGGAAGAGGTGCCTTCCACCTAGGGGAAGGAGAGCTTGGCCAGTGGGGCGCGTGGAAAAAAGGAAAGGGGAGTCCTGGCCACTGTCCTGACCCCTTCCCCCGCCCCCGTCTGAGGAGCGTGGGGGAGGGGAGGTTGTGGCTCTGTGTGAGTGTTTTCCTGGAAAGTATATAAATAGTTCCAGCCCACTGTTCTCATTCGAAATTTGCCCTGTCCCGCCCGGCCCTGCCCTGCCAGCTCCTGGTAGGGTAGGGGTCCAAAGCAGGCAGGCCTTTCTCGGTCAGGGCTGGAGTTCCCCCCACCCCCAGTTGAGTTTGCGCTCTGGGTGTCATTTGCATATGATTCATTGTCTAGAATGCTTAGGAAGCCCTCTGTCTCCCCTTGTTCTAAGCTCCCCACTTCTTGTGCCCTTCTCTCAGCCCCTCCGGCACTGCCTGGCCTCTGTTCCTTGGGAGCCATTGTTGGTGCAGGGGGTGGGGGTGGGGGTGGCCAAGGAGAGGCTGGACCCTGTGGGATTGGGGTTCTCCGGCTCCTCTCCCTGAGGATAGGGGAGGAAATGGTCTATTTCTCTTTCCCTCCTCCCCTCCCCAAATCCAGAGGTTTCCCTTTTTTGGTTTGTGAACTGAAAGAAGAGACTTTGGGAAAAGGTTGTGGTCAGGCCTCCACCCACACCCCAAATATCCCGTTCCCCACATCCCTCTCCTCAGTCTGGGAGGAAACAGCCCCTGGAAGACAGAGCGATTCTCCTTCCCAGCCCTGCCAGCAGACGCTAGGCCAGTTGGGGAGGGGGAGGAGAAGGAGGCCGGCTTCAAGGCACGTGGTGGGGGTGAGGCGTGGGGGAAGGGAGGCACCTACTGTGTGCTGGGCTCCATGCCAGGTGCTTTCCAGGACTTGATCTTGCAGATCGCCCAGCCGGTTGTCGAGGCAGGCAGTTCTCAGACAGCAGACAGATGGTTCCAGAGGTTAAGTGACTTGCCTAAGGTCACCCAGAGTAGCAGAGCTGAGATTTGATCCTTCAAACCTTGGTTCATTCTATGATTTTCAGGTTCAACCAGCTCTCCTTTTTCTTTAGGTGTGTAACTCTGCGGGGCATAATTAATGGGCAGCTGGGCCCCTGCCTCTGGGGAAGGGATTGTGGCACCTTTTAGGCGTGAGGGAGACCACAGAGAGCAGGGGCAACTGGCTGGTGGCAGGCACTCTGCCTCCTTCCCCCTGTCCTTTCCTGCTGTGTTGAGGCTGAGCTCAGTATATCTGGAGGTGGGACCTGCGTTTTTCTCTCACTTAGGGAGACTGATCATGGGCAGGGGCAGTTGGTTGGCATAGGGTGGGTGGAGGTTGGATGTCGGTAGTTTGTTTTCCCTCCTTTGGGGTTGGTTTCAATTCTCGAGCTGTGCCTTCACCTCCCTTGGGTGCAGGGGCATGGGGCACAGGCATCTCCCCAGGGCAGGCAGCTCCAGAGGGACCTTGGAAGGCAGGGCCTGAGTTCCTTCAGCCCCTCCTCCCCTGCCATCCCTCCTTTGCCAGTCCCTGTTCCCTGGCCAGGCTGGACCTCGGCCCATTTCTGTGACCTTTACCCCTTCCCGTGGCTCAGGCCCTCCCCAGGGAGCTGAGTAACTGTGCACCAAGGTTTGCAGCCTGAGCTCTGATGGAGGGTGGGGGAGGCTTCCAGACTCCTCCAGGTGTGTCTCTGTGGGGAGTTTGAAGTCTGGTCCAATGTCAAACCCTTGGGGGGCAAAGCCGAGCGTTAATTCTAAGGTGGCTATGGTTATCTGCCCTCTGGGACTGGGTGGGGGGTAGTCTTCAGTAGGTCCCGGTTGGACTGATTGACCCTGCCATCCCCACCCAAGCCAGGTCGGATGCCTGGGTCTGGAGTAAATGGCTTTCAGGCTCAGCCTTGGTACAGGAGGCCTCCCTTCCAGACAGCTGCCTCCAGCTCCCTCACCTGGAGGGAGGCCAGGTTACTGTTTGGATACAAATCCACCTGAATTGTTGGGGAGTGGGGGGTGCATCTCTGTGTGTTTGTGGACCCCTGTGTGTGTTGGGTCTGGGCCCACAGGGAGAACCTTGGGGTGTCTCCTGCAAAAGAGGCAGCTACCAGAGCCAGCCTCGCTGTGTGAGGGCCAAGGAACGTGCATTTGGGAAACGGGCTGTGGTTGTGTTTGTGGGGAGCTGCATCCTGGGACCGGAGCACGGCAGTCCTGAGCTGAGTTGTGTGGCAGAGCCCAGGTGTGGAGAGATGGTATCTCCAATCTCCCTCTCCTTGTGAGCGTGCCTGCACACATACAAGCTGCGGCGTGTAAGTGTGCTCTTGCCCACCCAGATGCTCTCTCTAGACCTGCGTGCATAAGTTTCTGCGTGTGGGGTGTGTGTGACTTTATTTTATTTTATTTATTTATTTTTTTGAGACTTGTTTAACTTTTATTCAAATGTTTTTAGTGATACATGGTTTGGGTTACAAGAAATATTGTTTTTTTTGTTGTTGTTTGTTTTTAAAGATTTTATTTATCCCCCCCTTGCTGCTTGTGCTCGCTGTGTCCATTTGTTTTTGCGTTTTTCTGTGTCTGCTTGTTTCCCTTTGTTGGGTCGTCTTGCTGCGTCAGCTCACCGCGCCACACAGGCTGGCTTACCTTCGCTAGGAGGCCCCGGGAATCGAACCCGGGGCCTCCCATATGGTAAACGGGAGCCCTATCGATTGAGCCACATCCGCTTCCCTGTGTGTGACTTTAGACACTGATGAGGTTCGGCCAACCCCTCCTTCCCTTGCCTGCCCACCCCAGCTCAAGTTCCCGTTGTGTGGGGCCCAGTGAGGTGCGGGGGTGGGGGAGCAGGCAGGGCCGCAGCTGGTTGGGTGGGTGGGGCCCTGTTCCTCTGACACCAGCGCTCTAAGCCTGGGAGGGAAGCAGCAGGGGCCTGGGGAAGGGAAGGTGCACCTCACTGGGGAGCGAGGAGGCCCTGTGGTTGTCATATTTAGTAACAGTGGAAGTCCCAGTCATTAACAAGGTCCAGGTTCCACTCCTGGGGGAGCCGGCCCCTCCCTAGCAAGTACCTGTCCCCTCCCTGTCCTCCCCCGCCCAGCACAGGCAGCTGGCCCAAAAGTCCTGGTCCCTTCCTCAGTGGCCTTGGCAGGGGCTCCCCTATCCCAGGCCTGGTCCCCAGCCAAGTGCTGACCATACGCGTGTCCCCGCGACTCCAGGGCAGAGCCCGGAGCCTGGAACCTGGTGTGGCCTGAGCTTGGAGGGTGGGGAGGGGTTGGAAATGGAGGCAGGCCTTATTTTGGGTCTCTTTTTCAAGACAGCTTTATTGAGATTTAATTTACGTACCATAAAGCTCACCCATTTACAGTGTACAATTCAATGGTTTTAGTATGTTCAGAGTTGTATAACCATCACCACAATCAATTTTAGGGCATTTTCATCACCCCAAAGAGAACCTGCATACCCATTAGCAGTCCTCCACTTCCCCTGCCCCCACCCCAAGCCCAAAACAACCACGAATAATCTACTCTATGTCTTTATAGATTTGCCTACTCTAGACATTTATATAAATGGAATCATATGGCATGTAGTCTTTTGTAGCTAGCATAATGTTCTCAAGGTTCATCCATGTTGTAGCCTGTATCACTGCTTCCTTTTTATGGCCGAATAGTATTCCATTGTATGGTCGGACCACATTTTGTTGATCCAGTCACCAGTTGATGGACATGTGGGCTGGTTCCACTTTTTGGCTATCGTGAAGTGCTGCTGTGGACATGCATGTACAAGTTTTTGTGTGGACATGTGTTTTCCTATCTCTTAGGTGTATAGCTAGCAGTGGAATTGCTGGGTCCTGGGGTAAGCTATATTTAACATTTTGAGGAACTGCCAAACTGTTTTCCAAAGGGCTGAGCCATTTTACATTCCCACCGGCAATGTATGCTGGTTCCGATTTCTCCACATCCTCGCCAGCACTTGCTATTATCTTTTTGATTATAGCCACCCTAGTGGGTGTGAAGTGGTATCTCACTGTGGTTTTGATTGGCTGCTTTTTGTCTGTCTCTTTTCTTTTGTTTTTCTTATAAATATAGAGTATATTTACATAGGTATATACCTATTTATAATCTCCTTTGCCCAGAATGGATTAGCATCCACTCATGGATCTCTCTCTTGCTTTTGTCACTGCCTGTCTCTGTCTCACTGTGGCAAGGACTCCGGGTTCATGTGTATCTCTCTCTCCCCCCCTGGTGTTATCTGTGCGAATCCTCTGGCCACAGCTGTTCAAACAGGGTGTAGATCTGTGAACACCCTAGGTGGGGCAGGGGGCATCTGGCTCTTCATCTTCTGCCCACCTCCCACCCCATTCCAGGGATGTTGCTTTTGCAGACAGAAGTCTGTGGGTGAACTCTGGGAACCTCCCTTGTCCCTGCATTGTCAGGGGGCTTCCATCCTGGGCAGTCCCTGCCCTCCTGACACCCTGCCCCTGCCCGTGCATGCTTTAGGCACTGGGGGTGATGCCCAGGAGTCCTCGGTTCCCATTTCCCCATTTGTGTGTATGTAAACGGGCTTCCTCCCAGGGTCTGTGGGACAAGCTCATCTGGGGTGCTGGGACTTAGATTTGGGGGGGAAGTGGTATAAGAGGGGCCCTGGCTGAGGAGTCATCTTTCTGAGAAGTGCCAATGCTTTAGGGAAGCGGCTTTTCCTCCCCGCCCCCCACCCCCCAAGCACATCGTGACCTCAGGTAACCTTCACTGGGGGAAGGAGGGCCCAGCTGCCTGCTTTTGCTGCAGGGGTCCTTTGGGGGTGGTACCGTGGGCCCTTTCCCCTCAGGGTTGCCGTGTGAGGCCCTCTGCAGCTCTGGGTTGTGTGTCTGGGCCCTGCTCCCAGGCTGTCTCTGCCAGCCAGGCATGGTGCCAGCTGTCTGCTCAGCCGGGTGCCACAGAAAAATCTCCGGCTGCCCAGGTTGGGGAGCTCCATGGGGAATGCCCGTGTTCCTGCTCCTCAGTGCCCACTCACCTGTCTTTCCTCTTTCTGCAGCGTCACAGGACATGTCCCCCCGAGCCGCCTCACCGGGGCCCGTCTAGGAGTGGCATCCCTTTCAGCGCCCTGAAGGCCAGCTCTGGACCTTCCCAGGAAAGTGCCAGCACACAGAACTGCTTGAGCAAAGGACCAACTCTTGGGACACCCCTCAACCCACCCGGCCCCCAGCTCGGGTGGGGGCTCCAGGTGGCCGAGATTAGCCTGCTGGCCTTGGACAGCAGCTCTAGGACAGAAAGGGGGGGTGGGCTGACCACCCAAGCCCCCTCTGGGCCTGGGCCCCATGCCCCGGGGAGGGGCGGCCTGAAGCCCGCCAGACTCCCTGCTGGACTGTCTGCTTGTTCTTCTGTGGCCGCTTGGCATGGCCAGCAACAGCAGCTCCTGCCCGACACCTGGGGGTGGGCACCTCAATGGATACCCGGTGCCCCCCTACGCCTTCTTCTTCCCTCCTGTGTTGGGTGGACTCTCCCCGCCAGGCGCTCTGACCACTCTCCAGCACCAGCTTCCAGTTAGCGGCTATAGCACGCCATCGCCAGCCAGTAAGCTGGGGGGCAGGAGGATTCACTGGGAGGGGGCCGTGGAGGGCGGGCAGGGCCTCAGGGCTTGGGCTACGAACGCATCTGTTATGCTCTGGGCATGGTGAGCAGCGAGGTCTTCCCCAGACAGGGGGGCCATCGTTTGGGTGGCTGGAGGATGAAAGCCCACGGTTGCAGGCTGCTCCGTGGTTGTGTTTGATGTTGGGGGCAGCAGATGGAGAGATGGCACCCTGCTGTCCCAGGCTTGCCGTGCTCTGTGCTTTGCCATCCGAGGCCTTATCAATAGCTCTAGGGACTGGACACAGAGGACTGAGGCAGGAAAACGAACCTTTCAAAATTTGGCAGAACCGGTAGCTTCTCCAAGAGGGTACCTTGAAGGAATAGACAGAGGGAGGCTGGCTGGGTCCCCTTCTCTCCGCCTGCCAGCTCTACCCATGGGCCTTGCTAACATGTGCTTCCCTTTGTGGGGAGAGAGAGAAGGGCCCACAGAAGTGAGCCCGGTAGAGCTGGTGAGTGCCCCCTCGCACTCTGCATGGACTCTGGGTGTGGACGCGTGCGTGGTCTTGGAAGGGCCTGGATTTTCTCCGTCCCTCCACCCTCTGCCATGGGGGGTCGCCTGTTGGTTGGCCAGGGGTCTCTGTACCCTTCCCGGGCTGGCCGAGCCAGGTAGTGGGAGGTGGCGGTGGCTACGGCCAGCTGGCAGAGTCCAGGCCTGGGGCCTGCCAGGCCGCTTACTGTAACTCTGGCCCCCAGGGCCCAGCTGGGCGCCCAGCCAGGGCCGGGGGGAGGAGGGAGCCGGGTCCTGGCCTAGGGCGGGAGGGGGTGGGACAGCAGAACGGGCCATGGACGGCCGGCTGGGCGGTCAGCTGCTGACCTGGGAAGCGTGTCCCACCTCTCCTGGCTGGCAGGCACCGAATGCCCTGCCCCGGGCACCTACCACCCCTCCCAGGGCCGCTGGCAAACTGCCTGGCACCACTGCCCCGTGCGCCCTGCTGGGCTGGGTCAGTGCCCCCTTCTCAGTGTGGGGGCAGCACGCTCTCCCTGGAGCCAGGGAGTCTCTTTGTCCCTGGGGCAGGCCCTGGCTGGGCGCCTCACTGCCCGCACTGGCTGTCTGCCCACCGCCACCACTGCTTCCTGGATCGCCTCCTCGGGCTCTGCTGCGGCCACCTCCCTCCCGCGCTCCATCAGCCTGCTAGGAGCAGGGCTCTATGTCTCTACTCTGTTACGTCCCCACTCCTTCATGGCTGGGGGCGGGAGAAGGGGGACAACACAGGGATGCTGCCTTCGTTTCCCCTGCAATCCTTCCTTGAGCCTCCATCTTCTGTGTCATAGGCGTGTCAGGAGGACAGCATATGTAGACCCGATTTTGGTCTGGTCTTCTGGTCTGTGCCAGGTGGTAGGGGAAGGCCAGTCCCTGGGGCTCAGGGTGGCTGGGGAATGTGTGGTTGTGTCTGGTTTCTAGTATCTGTGTGGATTATTTGCTGCATCTGAAGGGGCTGAGATTCTGGAAGAGCATCTACTTCCTGCCAAGGTGGGATTCTGGGGGAGGGAGAAATTGGGGGCCTGCAACCTGGTGCCTGTGGGCAGCTTGCTTTTTTCCCAGGTGATAAGCCCACTTGGGGGCCTGGGTCGCAGGAGGGGCTGTAGGAGGTGGCTGGGGCTTGGCCCCTGCCCCTGCCTGGTCCTGTGCCAGATCCAGTGAGTGCTTTGCCCTCCCATGAAATGTTGCAAGCTTCTTCCTCTTTCTTAGAGGTAGGTGGGGAGGGCTTCCGGGTTCCCTCGCTTCCCACCCCGGTAGCCTTCTCCTCCCAGGGTGAGGGCAGGGGTGGGGTACCCACATTTCTCTGACTCTCCCCACCCAGGTTGGGCAATGTCCCCTTCCTGCCCCCTCCCTCTGTGAGGGTTCCCAGTTCCTCCCCCCTTCCTAGTAAACAATTTCTCTTTCTACCCCAGTTCCCAGCTTCTGAGCTCTTTTTGACCTTCCCCTTCTCTGGGACCAGAGGTGTGTCCATGGGCCTGTGCCAGCCCAGCACGTCCCTTCTTCAGCAAGGTTGTGGGGTGGGCTGGTGACCAGAGGTCCTCAGCTCTGGGCAGTGAAGGATGGATTGAAAAAATCTGCCTGCACTGGAGAGCCATCCTCTGCTCTTCCCTGTCTTGAGACTGGCCCTGGGGTCAGGCAGTTCCCAGAAGAGGAGAACTCTGCCTCCGCTCCCATTCCTGCAGAGAGCAGTGCTCAGGTGCTCTGCCACCCCTTTTATAGGAAGCCCAGCTGATAAGGCTCCCTCATCCCACTCCCCACCAAACAGAGGTGTGGGAGTGTTCCCCTCCTCTCATTCCACCCCTCAGGTGGGGAGGAGGCTGTGCCTGAGGTGTCAGGGTCCCCATGGCTGTGGGATGACAGAAACCTTCCAGGGCTGGGTGTTTGTCCTGCTGCTGTCTCCCAGGGAGTCAGGGAAGGAGGCTCAGAGGTGGTACAAGATTTCCCTCAGCACCCACCCTCCCCTCCCCATCGCAGCCCAGTCAGCCCCCAGAGCTGACTTGGTCTCTAAGGCCTGGTATTTACTGTGGAGGTTTGGGATTCTATATGCATTGTAGGAAGGGTCAGGGTTGTGTGTGTTTTGGGAAGGGGGGGTCAGGGTTGAGTGTGTTTTAAGGGGGGGGTCAAGGTTGGGTGTGTTTGGGGAGGGGGGGTTAATGGCTTGTGTGTATTGGGTAAGAGGGTTGGAGAGTTTAATGTGTTTTGGGAAAATCAAGTTGGGAGCCCGGGAGGGAGTATCCGCTGGCTTGTGTGTTGGGGCCGTTTTTAGGGCATTGAGCCTGTAAGGGGAAAAGGTCTGCAGATTGTGTTGCAGGTTGTAGGTGTGTTTGGGAGGAGAGGGTCTCTACTGGCTATTTCTCTTCTAGGCTGGAAGGGAAAACCAACCTGCTTTGTTTGCTGCTCCCCCTGGGAATCCCATGGGCAAAGGGTTAGGGCTGACTGTGGGCGTGTGGCCTGGCGGTTAAGGGCTCCAGCCTTGGTGCCGGCCAGCCCTGGGTGACTTTGACACTGATGTGCTGATAACCTCCCCGAGCATGTTTCCTCCTCTGTAAAACAGGGAGATTACTAGAACCTGCCTCAGATGGCTGGGCCGTAGGCAAGCTCTTCTGCATAATGCTCCTTAGCTCCGCACGTGGTAGGTGCACTGGCACGTGGTAGGTGCACTGGCGCCAGCTGTTAAGGCAGTGAAAAGGGATCCAGGTGCTTTCTAGGAGGGAGTTAGAGAGAATGGTCACTAACATATGTGGAGCACCTACTGTGTGTCAGGAACTTTGTTTTACAAATCCTAATCCTTACAATCCTGGTGGAGGAACATTATCCTCATTTACATATGAGGAAACAGGCACTGGCAGAGGTTACAACGTGATGACAGAATTGGGTCTGTGGGATTTGGGGTGTTTTCCACCATCCAGATAGGCGGCTGCGGTGGGGGATGCTCCTGTGTGTGGAGAGCCTTGGAGGGGAGGTCAGGGCCATTGTTGAACCCCATCCTCCCACCCCTATGACCCAGGCCCTGCTTCTGCCAAGCGCCCCGGCCTCCCCCAGTAGGGGGCGCAGGGAAGAACCCAAGCCCCGCCCCCTCTTCTCTGTTTGGATTGAGGGAAAGGGAGATAAGAGGCTGGGGGCCAGCTCCCCATCCTGTCCTGGAAGCAGCTGATACAATCTGTTCACGCCCGTCCCCACCCCCGAATCTGCCCATTGCAGCCCACGGGAGTTTGCAGAGCTCAGCAGGCACCCTTCCCCCAGCTCCAGACACTGAAGGAACAGAGTGTAAAAGCCACAGTTCTTATTCTTATTTTGTTTCCATTTGGGGGATGGGGGCAGGGAAGTTGGAAGCAGTCAGTAGAGGAGCTCCGGGATGGGAGCCCCAAAAAGGGTGGCTCAAGACTTTGTCCACATCTTCACTATGTGTGTCTAGAGACTAGAGAATGGCTGGGATGGCCGGAGGGTCTCTGGATGAGTCTGGGCAGGAGTCAGAGAGGAGGGGGCGCCTTTTCCCTTTCTTCTGCCACTTCCTCCCCTTGGCAGTCAGAGAAGGCATCCTGGAGGAAGCCGGTGGGGCCCTTCCCAAGCCAGCTGCCCGTGCATCCTCCCTCCCTCCCTTCTTTCCACCCTTTCCCTGGACAATGGGAGGGACGGCCCAGGGGGAGGAGGAGTGCCTCGAAAAGCTTTTCATGGGGTCCAAAATGCAGAGTCAACCAAAAGACTGTTACATGGGGTTTTAAATGAAAATGGAACCCCTCCCCTTTTATCTCCCAGCACTGATAATGCACAGGCCCCCTCCTGGGCAGGGCCCCAGCCTGGGCTGGGAGAGGGAACTCAGGGAAGGAGGCCTGCCCTGCTCTGAGGCCAGCAGGGCCTGAGACACTGTGCCCACCCCATGCCAAGGAACGTGTGCCCAGGGACTGTGCCATGCAGGTCCTGGCTGTCCTTTGGGGGCAGGGTAGCATCTGCGGAAAGAGGAGGCTGTTTCCTTTTCCAAATCATTTTGGGGAGGTACTCAAACTACCACCTTTCCCCTCCTCTACCCTCCCACAGAGTGGGGACACAGAGTCTGGTCTCCCAGGGTAGACCGGAGGCCACTCAGCCCAGGCTAGGTCAGAAATAGAGGCTTTCCCCTCCTCGTGTAGACTGCGGGAAACTCCAGCCAGCCCACAGACCAAGGCCCCCGTGGACAGAAGGTGTCTTAAAGGACACCTCTTCCTGTGTGGCCTTGGGCAGGTCACCCAACCTCTCTCTGAGTCTGTTTCCTCCTCTTGAAAGAAGACTCACGATCCCTCCATAGGTGGGCGAGTTGCTATGAGGCCGCGGTGACCTGCTTGCTGGCAAGGGCCTCCGTGAGCTTCAAGCACCCTACAAGGACAGTGGTGATGAGGGGCGGGGTGGAGCTGGGCGCTGTCCTGGGGGATGGCCACCCTGTGCTGAGACCTGATGTCCACGTGGTGCTGGGCCTCATGTTTTCCTGTTTGTCGTCCCCTCCAGATGGGGTTGGGGACAGGAGGGAGGCCTGCTGTCTCAAGTGGAGCTAGTTCAGTTGCGCCCACACCTGCTAGAGGCCTGCTAGTGCAAAGCCCTGGAGAAGGAGCTGTGGAGATGTGGCTGAGCCCAGGCCTGCAGACAGCTGCCACGGGAGGGGACCCGTGTGGCTGGCCAGAGCCTTTTTTCCTCCTCTCCCACTGCCCTAGAACACAGTGTTCTGCTCTGACCTGCCCCACGACCTTGCTGTTGCCCAGACAAAGCATCTCAACCCCCCACCACCCACCTCCCCTGTTCTCCCATCCTGCTCCGGAAATCCTCTCCATCCTTCAGGGAACATCTTGAGTGCCGCCTCTTCTCAGAAACCTTCGCAGATGTTCCCCCTTCCTTGCCACACTGTCTCTCCCTCCTTTGAATGCCTGTGGGTCTTTCTTTTCTCTTGTAACACCCATCTCTCTACCATATAGTTACTTATACCCCACCTTGTTCCTGCCACAAGTTATAATCATCCGCTCCTTGACCATGAGGTCTTTGGTGGCAGGGACAAGTCACAAGTCCCTCAGCACCTCGTAGCCATGAACACAGAGCCTGGCACGTAGACTAGTGCTCAGGAGCTGTATCATTTGGGAGGAAAAATACCAAAGGCCATGGAAGCACCTTCCTCTCCGTCCCCGGCAATGTCACCCACTCCTAAGGCTGGCAGACCTGCCCCAGACCCCAGCATTCCACCTGCAGCCCAGACCCTACACCCTCCTGTCCAGTAGCCCGGTGGACTTCTCTGCTTCACAGTCTCAGAACTTCACTGTTGCATTAGCCAGACCCCAGGGTCCTCTTTCTTACCTTCTTTCCCATGCCCTCCACATTCACAATATCTTGTGGATCCATCTTCCTCTCTCCATCACCACTGCTAGTTTCCTAGGCCAAGCCACTATTGTCTGCTGCCTGGACTCTTGAAGTAACTTCCAACGGGTATCTCTTGCCATCCTACAATCCATTCTTCCCACAGCAGCCTGAAAGATTTTTTTACTCTGTAAATCAGATCTTGTGTCTCCTTTGCTTGGGGCCTACAAGCCTGCCTGATCTGGCTTCAGCCCATCTCCCCAGCCTGGTCTGCATGTGCCCCTTTTCCTCTTGTAATCTTTGCATCAGCTACTCTTACCCTGTCAGTGCCTGGAATGAATCAACCAATTTCTACAACCCCAGAACCTTTGCACAGGCTCTTTCTTCTACTGGGACTTCACTCCTCCTACTCTTTTCCCAGCTAACTTTTACTTTCTTTAGGTTTCTGCTTTGAGGGCTTCCCTGATTCTTCAACCATAATTAGGTCCTCCTATTATGTCCAAAGCACACTATACTTGTGTCATAATAGCACTCATCTCAGTTTGCAATTATATATATATATACATATTTATATTTATGTGTTTGTGATTATTTGCTTTGTCTGTTGCTCTGTCAAGTCTAAAAGGGCAGGGACTGTTTTGCTCACCAGGGTATCCACATAGGAGGCACTCAAAAAATACATTATTTCCTAAATTACAGTCAGCTCGGCATGATGGGAACATGGGTTTTGGCAGCAGAAAGTCCAAATACCCACTCTACCGTTTATTAGTAGCATGACCTTGGACAACCTACCTAGCCTGCTAAGGCCTGTTTATTTGTAAAATAGGAATAATGCCCACTTCATCTCTTGGAGTTGCTGCGAGGATTAAATGACAGCATATGTAAAAACCTGGCTTTTAGAAAAAATATCTTTGGGAACCATGTCATTACCCATCCCTTCTTTTTAGAGCAAGGGAGCGTGGTATCAGAATATCAAGATGCCCCTCCAGGGGCATCCCCTCTTTCCGGGGACCTACCTAGCGTAGGCCTTTCTTCCAATGAAACAGACATCCCGAGGGCTTCCGGGAGGAAGTGGTCATCTGGAAGGCACCAGCCCCTCCTTTTATCTCTCAGGGCTGCACGGTGAGGTGGGGCCCCTCCCGGTTCCGGGGTTGGGAGACACCCTAGGCGGGGCTTTGCTCGCCGGAAGCACGCAGATTGTGGGGAGGAGAACCCCTCGGTAGCCGTGTGTGCGAGCAGCACCTGCGCTGCGCGCTGGGTTCCGGAGGCGGGCGGGCGGCTGGAGTCACACATGATGTCACAGACAATGACACAAGCCGGGTGTCTCATTCCGACACAGCGCCCGAGCTGCACAATGTCACACCCGGGACACCCGGCACGCCGAGTTCGTGGCGCTAACACTTGGTCTCAGCACTGCTGTCCCTCCACTCCCGCAGCCACGCTCTCCGTCTCCTGGGGCGCTGGTCCGGCCCGGGGGGCCGGCGGGCGAGCCCTGCGGGCGGGCTGGCGAGCGGGTGATGTCACGGACAGTGGTGGGTGGGTCACCCGGAGGTGAGGCGCCGCCAGGCGAGTTCAGCGAGAGTTCAGCCGCATTGCATTAGGCAAATGAGGCCCGGACTGGGTTGGGGGGGCGGTGTTAGACGGAGGACACCGGGACCACCCCCGCCTCCTCGCCCTACTTCCCCGCGCCTTCACCGGGCGGGGGACTGACCAAACCACCGGGGAGGCAGCGAGCCGGAACCCGGATGGGGGAAGCCCTTCGCCCGGCTCGGGTCCCAGCCTCCGCCCAGCCCCTTCCCCTCCCTGTCCCCTGCCTTCTCCTGTACCCTCTGTACTCCGCTTGCGCCCTTCTCCCTTGCGTTCCTTCTTCTCTCCACCCTCTCCCAGGCTCCCCCCACTCCTGTATCCACGTCCCGCCCCTCCTTCTCGCTTCCCTGCTTTTCCCCGACTGCAGCCTGACCTGCCCCGAAAGGGTTAAGCCAGGGGCGGGGCCGGGGCGGGGCGGAGGGAAGGGGGTGGGGTCCAGGGAGGAGGGGGGCGCGCAGGGCTGCGGGGCGGGGGGTTGCCGCGGCGCGCACCGCCGGAGACCCCGCGAGTTGCCGGTTGCCCGGGCCCTTGGCGGAGGTGGAGCCGCGCGTGGTCCCCACCCCACCCGGAATCCTCGTCCCAGAGAAGCCGGGAGCCCCTGAGAAGCCGGGAGCCCCGGAGGGGAGGAGGAAGTGCTCGGCGGCCTCTGCACCCCTGCCCTGCGTCGAGCGCGCCCCTGGCCTTGCGGACTTGGGGAGCCGCGGGACTCGAGCTCGGACAGCATGAGACCCCAGACGCGAGCCTTCCCGAGGTGAAGCCGCTGAGCTCCTGGGCGTTCCCTGGGGGAACCGAGGGGACCCCCCCGTCCCCAGTACTCACAACTTCCCTGCTTTTCACCTGGGACTGGCGGAGCGGCGGGCGGACTTAGACGCGAGGACTTCAGCGCGGGGGGTGGCCCCCCGCCCGGCCGCTAGCCCGGGTGGGGGGACGTGCCGCTCGCCCCCAGCTGCTCTCCTCGGATGGCGCCGCCGGCTGAGTGAGGGGGGCGGCGCGCTGGACTACCCCGCCCGGACTTCTTGTCTTCGCGGGGGAAGATGTACGAGAGTGTGGAAGTGGCGGGGCTCACCCCCACCCCAAACCCCTTTCTAGTGGTGGATTTTTATAACCAGAACCGGGCCTGTTTGCTCCCGGAGAAGGGGCTCCCCGCCCCCGGCTCCTACTCCACCCCTCTCCGGACTCCGCTTTGGAATGGCTCAAACCACTGTAGGTACCGGCCTCCCCCCTCCCATTGTAGGGGTGGGGACAGGACGGGCAGGGGTTTCCACTCCTGCCCCGGGACGCGGGCCTGGGGGCATGGTGGGGTCTTGTTTCTACTCTTCAGTTTACCCTGTCCCTCTTGCTGAAACTCGGGGGCTCTTGCTGGGGGCCCTCCTCTGCCCCAACTAACCCTGGGCGCTGTTTCTGTTCTTTTAGGGCGGAGGAACTTTGGGGGTTCCTCCTTTCAGGAAGCATTCATTCTCTCTCCTCTCACTTCCTCCAGTGGAAATGAAGCCCTTTCCGCCCAGTTTATACCATCTTGCTTGGAATCGAGTAGCTTCACAGTGGAGCAGTCCTTTCTCCACCTTGGAGGGCGGGTGAAGGTCCCGTTGAGGAGGGGCGTCCTCCCTAGATCCCACCCCTGCCAAAGCCTGCTGTCCCCAGCCCCTGCTCTCTCCTCATTAGAGTGGGTATGGGTATATGGGGGGTGCTCCATGTCTTCGGTGTTCACGGTGGGGGTGACAGAAAGGGACAGCTTCCCCAGACACCCAGTCTCACCGTCCTGCCCAACCTTCACATCTCGGGGAAGGGGCATCTGGTCCGCCCCGGGGGGGTTGTCCCGGCCCCAGGCGCTTGGCTGGCATCTTGAGGCTCCTGCCCCAGGAATGGAGGGGAGAAGCCACTCTGGTGGGAAGAATCTCCCTTCCCATAATCAGGCTTCTCTGGCGCATGAGTTTGTGTTTTTTTTGTGGATCTGGGGCTACTCTGGAAAAGAGGAATGCACCCCCCTAACCTCACCTGGTCCTTTTGTTACCCTGCCTTCACTCAGAGATAGGGCCAGGCCCTGGGCTGTCCTTCCTAAAGGGGTGCTGTTGAGAACCCTGGCACCCCCCCCCCCACTGTGTGGAATCTGGCTCCTCTGAAGGAGGGGCTCTGCGCACAAGGGAGCTGCGAGAGTGTGGGGTGCACACCTGGCCGGCTCAGACCCCGTGAGGCCATGTACACTGCGTGGGGGTGAGCAGGCGCTTGGGGCTTATTGTTATATGCTCAGGTTTCTCTCCCAGCCCCCCTTCCCCCTTCAGGCTCAGTGCTCCCTGGAGGTTCTCCACCCTGCGTGCCAGGCCAGGGAGGGGGTGTGGAAGGGTCTCTGGGGGTCTGGCAGACTGGAGAAGGACTGGAGGGCAAAGGGCCTCCCCCCCCACTTGCTCTAGGAAGAGACCTGAGCTGGAGAGACACCATCTCTGCCCTTCCATGGAGCCACCTCCTCCCCAGCCTTTTCTCTTGTCCTGCCCCACGACCTTTGCCTCTGGGGCAGAATCTGAATGGGAGGCTGCTGACTGCTTGAAGGGAGGTGTGAGACCATTCTCTTAGGACTGGAGGAGAGTGTCCCTCCCCTCCCGGTGGGAAAAATGGGGCTGGGCTGCCAGGATCACCCTGCCTCTGCGGGAAGCTGGGATCGGAGCCCTTGGGCTCCAGCCCCTTCAGAAACCTGCGGGAACATCTGGGCGCTTCCTGGCCCACTGGAGAGGAGTGTGGAGACTCAGACGGGCAGGCCGTGGGGTGGGTGAGCTTTGCTTCCTGCGACCCTTGGATGATGGTCTGGGGAGTGAGGCATAGAGCTAGAGCCCTGGGCTCCCAGTTGCCTGGCTGGGTGTGTGTATACTGGTGGGGTATCAGTGACTCAGGCCCCAAGGCTCTGGGTGTGGGGGCAGCCTGGTCTGAGGCCCAGGGACCGCCTGGAGGCTGGCCCCTGGGCCCTGTCTAGAGTGCATGGGATCAATGCCACTGGCTTGGAAGGAGCCCTTTGGTAGGGGTGTGTGTGTGGGGGGAGTGCTCTAGTGACCCCCAGCTCCCTCAGGGAGAATTCTCCCCTCTCTGATCCCTTCCACCAGAGGTGGGAAGAGCAGCCGGTTGACAGTGGGAGGAGACCCCCTGGGTCCTATAGGGCCCTGGGGACCTTGCCTCCCTCCCTAGAGCCCCCATTTCTGTGTGCTAGAGGGCAAGGGGTGCACAGGATGTGGCTCCGCATCTGTCCCCCACCAATCTCCACGGCTCACGCCTCCGCCCGCTCCCAGACGTCCAAGAATGTGAAGCACGTGGATGCCCGTAGCTGGGGGGAGGGGGAGATGCTTATCGCGAGGCCGCTGGGCTAGGGGCCGTCTTCCGTGCGGTACCCAGAGCCACCCTCACCCTCTCCCGGGGAGGAAGGGCGGGGCCGAAGGCTCAGCGCCCCCTCCCCACTCTTCCCCAGGGGCTGCGCGGGGAGCTGCGGAGGAGCGGGCGCCAGCTGGATTGGGAGGGGAGCCGCTGGCCGGGGGCCCGGCTGATTTCCTGCTGATCTGCTCCAGGAAACCGGCCCCTTGTGCGAGCCTGCGAACGGCTCTGGGGCGTGGGGAGGCTCTGGGGCGTGGGGAATCCGGAGCGCTCTGCGCCGCCAGCCCGCCCGGGGAGGGGAGGCGAGGCAGCGAGGGAGGGGCACCCTGGCAGCTTGGGCTGGAGGGGACACCTGGCTTCCTGGGCCGGTTCCAGCCCTCCGCCGGGCGCTGGAACTTTGAGCTGAGGAGGTGTGGTGGTTAGCAGGGGAGGGGCCAGGCCTGGCAGTCCCTCGCCCTCTGTCCCCTGCACCAGGGGTTCTTAACCTTGTTTGTTCCATGGATCCCTTTGCCAGTCAGGTGAAAACCACGACCCCTTACTAAGTCCACACTATACTGTGTATCATTTAATAAATATATCACACCCGTACCAACATGTCCCCACAAGAATGAAGTTTTCTTTTTGAATTTAAATTCAAGCCCATGGACCCCTTGTTAGGAACCCCTGCCCTACACGGACCTTCAAGTGCAGTTATAGCTGGGTCCTGACTCAGAGGCTGTGAGGGTCCCAGAGCCCCCCTCTCTGCCTTGGTCTTCCTACCTCATCTCCCTTAGGCTGCTGCCTGGAGGCTTGGGAGGTGAGACTGGCTCAGGGCTCGGGGTTCAAAGGGCAGAGCAGGGAAACCTCAGGCTCTCACCTGGGTGACAGGTGGGGACGTGCTGAGGGGGAGGGTGCAGACTGTTACCGCCCCAAAGGCAGCGGCCAAAACAAGGCCTCGCCCGGCCTTGGGTCATCTTCATCCTGCCAAAAAACAATTTTAAAAAGCACATTCTTTCACTTCCATAAACACCCTCTGGACTTCGCCTTAGTTTCAAATTTCTAAGGGCCTTTGCCCCTCTAGTCCATCCCTGGCCTTGGAGCTGGCTCATCTTGGTATCCTGTGCCTCCCCTTGCCCCAGTCCCCTCCCTCCACCCTACTCGGCACCCCAAGGCTACCTAGGCCCCCTCTCTGCCCCCTGGAGCCGGGTCTGTTTTGGGGGCGGGGCCTTGGGGGCGGGGCTCAGGGCCGAGGGCGGGCCAGTGGGGGGGGTGTCAGGGCCTTCCTGCTCTGCTCAGTGGAATGCTGACTGGGATTCTAGGCTGAACCCCC
>JAQZBX010009496.1:0-19337 GCA_029593785.1 Cabassous unicinctus
CTGAAGCCAGGTGACATGGTGAGCCTGTGGTCCCGTGGTGTGTTGAGCGGGCGTGCATGTGACTCTGTGACTGTGACAGTGTGACTGCTGAAAGCAGGGACATAGCAGCTCCCGGAGCTGGGGGCGGAAGGCGTTGACTGTGTGAAAGCTGGGGTGGGTGTATGGGTCCCTGGGCCTCAAACCCGGGGGCTGAGGGAGGTAGTAAACATCAGGGTGACTGGAGGATCATGATGGCGCCCCGAGAGGATGCTGCAGAGCTGTGGGGGTTTGTGTGACTTTGCAGTTCAACAAATTCAAATGCAGCCAATGCTGGCAGCGCCTGGCCAGTGCCAGGCAACCAGCGAGGAGAAGGAGCTGCAGAAGGAGCGAGCAGCTTCACAGCTCTGCCTGGGGGGTTGTGTGTTCAACTTGTGCTCAGCCTGGGGCTGGGTGCTTCTTGCCCCTTATCACATTTAATCCTCACAGTAACCCTGCTCCATTTGAGGCCAGATGGAGGCTCACAGAAGGGAAGTGACTTGCCCAAGGTGACCCAACTACTCAGCGCCAGAACAGGATTTGAATCCAAGCTGTCAGGCTGCAGAGCCCAAGTCCTTTGCCACCATGCCTGCGCCAGGGTACACATGTCTGGTCCTGGAGCTGCGAGGCTGGAGGTGAGGGTCTGGACCGCAGGCGGAGGCCCTGGAGACATCCCCAATGTCGGGGCTTGAACCCAGTTCATTGTCACTGTGCTCTGCGGTGGGGTGATTGGTCACTCCTAGCTCTTCCTTCCCAAGGTCAAATTACAGACAGAAGGGCTGCGGGTCTCCCCGGGACCCCTAAGCGCCCCGCCCTTGCCCCAGGCCCTCCTCAGCGGTGGCCCTCCCTCCCCTCCCTCCCGGCGCTGATTCCTGGCCAGCGGAGGAAAGGCTGTCTCCACCCACCTCTCCATGCTCCCTTCTCCTCTATAAAGGCCGGAGCAGCTGAAAGGGTGGCAACTTCTCCTCCTGCCGCCCGGAGCAGCCCGCCTGCTCTCCCTCGCCGCCGCCTCCCTCTGGGATCCCCTCCGGCCGCCAGCGCCCATCTTTCATTCCCGAGATAGAGATATTTTGCGCACACACGCGTACACACACGCGCAAAAAGGAAAAAAAAAAGCCCACCCTCCAGCCTTGTTGCAAAGAGAAAGCCGAAGCAGCCGCAGCTCACAGCCCGCAGAGGACTCCCAGAGCGGTGCGCCGGCAGACGGACCGACGGACTCGCGCCGCGTCCACCTGTCCGCCGGGTCGGGCCGAGCGCGCCGCGCGCACGTCGCGCGCGTGGAACAGCCGTGCCCGTCGCCCGGGCCCCACGCCAGGGCGCACACGCTCCGACCCCCCCCACTCGGCCGGGGCGGGAGTTTGCACCTCTCCCAGCCCGGGTGCTCGGGCCACCGCTGCAAAGCCAACTTTGGAAAAAGTTTTTTGGGGAGACTCGAGCTTTGAGGTGCCCACCCCTGCGCTTTCCGGTTCGGTGGGGCCTTTCCAGAAAATGTTGCAAAAATCCTAGCCGGCAGGCAGAGGAGAACGCCTTTAGCCGGCGAGTGAAGACGAACCATCGGCCGCCGCGTTCCATTCCTCTTGGAGGTTGGAGTCCCCTGGGCGCCCCCACACGGCTAGACGCCTCGGCTGGTTCGCGACGCAGCCCCCCGGCCGTGGATGCTCGCTCGGGCTCGGGATCCGCCCAGGTAGCAGCCTCGGACCTTGGTCCTGCGTCCAGGCCCAGCCCAGCCCCCCAACGACGGAGCCCGGGCCGGGGGCGGCGGCACCTGGGGGCCATGCGGGTGAGCCGCGGCGGCGGCTGCAGCGGCCTGAGCGCCTGATCGCCGCGGACCCGCGCGGAGCCCACCCCCCTCCCCAGCCCCCGCCCCCCACCCTGGCCGCGGGGGCGGCGCGCTCGGTCCACGCGTCCGGGGCCCCGCGGGGCCGGGCCCGGAGTCGGCATGAATCGCTGCTGGGCGCTCTTCCTGTCTCTCTGCTGCTACCTGCGTCTGGTCAGCGCCGAGGTGAGTCGCGACGGCGGCTGGGGCTGGTTGGCTTCATTCATCACCCCCCCACCCCCCGGCTGCCCCCTCTTCCCTGCAGTGAACTTTGGACCCTGGCAGCTCGTGGGCCTGGCGCTGGGTGCCCTCCGAGGGCTGGGACGCGAGGCCCTAGGGGTGCCAGGCTCTAAGGGGAGGGGGCAGCGGTGGCTTGCTTGCCTACAGGCGATCCTAGATCCCCGGGGAGGGTGTCTGAGGAGAGTGTGCGTGGCCCTGCCCCCTACCCCTCCAGAACCCTACCCCTCCAGAACCGAGAACCTCTTCCCGGCCCAGGAAGAGGGGGTGCTTTGGTGCCGAGGGCGCCGGAGGCAGCGCGTCCCCCTGAGCCCACTTCGGCTCCAGCCTGGGCTTAGGGTCTGCTCGGTACCCCGCTCGCCCAGGAGATGCCAGCGCGCCCACCCGTGGCGGCCACGCCGACCTTCGGCAGCGGTTCGAATCCCGCTCCAGCTCCGGGTTGGGGTGGGCGCCCTCGGGCCCGCGTAGGGCATGCCCGGCACCAGAGAGACGGCCAGGAGGAGCTCAGGTCTCAGGCGCGGGGAGTCGAGAGACCGAGGGAGCCAGGCTTCGGACACGGGGGTGCTAGAGGTAGGGGGAGGGGTGGGGGCGCTTAAGGAATCCAGCCCCCGTGGCGGTGTGCGCCTGAGGCCCCGCCGTACCTGCGCTCGCGCCCTGCGAGGGGAAGTACCTCTCTCCCCCGCAGGCACCCCGCAGGCAGGGTGCCGAGCGCGTCGCCTGCAAAAGCCTGGCTGCAGGGGAGGTGAGTATACAAACGTCTGGGGAGCAATCGGGTCGGCTCCCCCCCGCCTCCCCCCTCCGCTGGTCTCGTAGCAGTGATTGGCAAGTCTACCCGGAATCCAGGTGGGAAAGGGGGCGGGGCAGGGAGGAGGCGCGAGGTGGAGTGGACGAGAGGGCAGCGGGGAGCGCCGCGTGCCTGGGTCGCGTCCCGCCTCCGCGGGTCCGCGGCCGGGAGCTCGCACCTTGCCCGACCCCGGGGACGGACGGCCCCTCTCGGCCTCCACCGAGGCGCACGAAGGAGGCGGCGGCGGCGAAGGGGTTAAGGCTCCGAGGCCGCGCCGGGTCTTGGGCCGCAGCCAGCGCAGGTTGTTTTGACCGCGGAGCAGCCGTCGCCGTCTCCTTTTGTTCTCGGGGCTCCTCGAGGGCCGCCGGCCGCCCGCCCCGGGGCCCCGCCCTTCCGTGGCCGTCCCCCGCGGCCCGCACCCAGAAGGGAAGGCGCGGGGCTCGGCCTGGCCGGGCAGCAGGCTCCTCCCGACGCGCCCCTCCCCTCGTCTCCTGCAGCCCCCCGGGCCGCGGCCAGCTGTTGGGGAGGGGGGCGCCGGCCGGCCCCAGCTGCCGCCTCGCCGCGGGGCCTAGGTGCTGGGCCCCGTGCCAGGGCGTCCTGGGAACGGCGGGCGCCCCCGCCCTGCTCGCCGCCGCCCACCCCGCCCGGGCCCCCGACTCGCTCACTCACCCCACGCATACACACTCCTGGCCGGAGGCAAGGCTGCACTCCGGCCGGCGGGCGGGCGCGCAGAGCGGTGGGCACGCACCACCGCGGCCGAGTCGCGCGCCCGCCGCCGCCACGCCCGTGCACACGCGGGGCACTCGCGCGCGCACCGCACACAAACGCACGCACGGCCTCTGCACGCGCAGCCTGAGCACACGTGCACGCACACCCACGCACGTACACAGACACAGCCCGTGCACACCCAGCCCAGGTGCCCGCCCCCGCGTAACAGGTGGGCCCCCCGTGGGCCCTGGAAACTCACCACCTCCGTAGCGCCCCCATTTCCTTCTTGGGGCCCTGTGAGGGAGGGGAAAGGGGGTCCTCCGGTCAGGTCCCAGCTCCGCAGTACTCATTGTAGGGTGGCTGCCTCGCAATCCTTACCCTGTGGAATTGCTTTTTTTCAACCACTCCAATGTGGCCGAAAATGGTGTTGATGTGACTCCGAGGGCCGTGGGAGGTGGCGAGCTATTTCTCCCTTAAAATGAGCCCTTATTGGAATCTCCAAGATTGGAGTGACCCAGCGTGCTGAGCAGGGCTTGGGCGGCTCCTTGGGCACCCCCCATGGCTTTCCTGTTTCTCCCCATTATTTTATCGTCTTCACTGACCCCAGCATGCTCTGGAGAGGCTGTCTGACAGCTGGGTGAGGTTTTCCCAGGCTCCCCTTATCATTCCCACCTTCATCCAATACCTCCTCCTTTCCCACAACTCCATGGGTATGTGTGTGTGTGTGTGTGTGGGGGGGAGGTAATGGCACAAAAACACGTGCCTTTCTCCTGCTTGAATCCCAGCATCCCTGACCACATGGCTCTCAAGAACCCACGCAGGAACCCACCGTGGTGTGTGGTACTTGGCAGTTGAGGGAGCCGAGCACTTCCCTGCTGAGCCAGGCCCGCTCTCAGGGAGGACACCTAAAGGGACAGGGCAGGAGACTCAGGGAGGGCTTGCTGGTGGAGGTGGCCTTGGGGCTGGCCATGTCCCGGGGCCTGCTTGGGCTGAGCCTTAGGAGGAGGCCCAGGTAGCAAGGCAGGGGGGTGGGCGGCTTAGAGACCAGGCCGAGGGTCGGCCGAGGCCCACAAGGCCCCATCTCCATCAGCTGGGCCGGCTTCTGGGCAGGTGACTCCTGCGGTCACGTGATGGCTCTGGCCTCAGCACCCTTCTGCCCTTGACCACCCAGCTTCCCCCTGGCCTGCTAATAGCCTGAGGTAGTGGGAGAAGGACTTGCTGGAATCCTCCACCCCTGGAGGCCTGAAAGATCAGAATTTAGAGTCTGGTGCATGAGCTAGCAACAATGGGGATTGGAGGTGGGGGTGGAGAGGCATTGGGGGGTGGCTGTGTCTTTCTCTTACACCCCCCCTCCCCCATTGAGCTTCCCCTTCCAAGAGGACCATTTTCATTATCTGGCTTATTTGCTTGTTTCCTATCTGCTTTCCCCCTGGAGTGTAAACGCAACCAGAGGAGTCACCCTGTGTCTCCGTGCTTAGACAAGTGCCAGGCATGTGCTGGATAATCAGTCAGTATTTGTGGAAAGGACTCCTGGGGGGCGGGAAGGCCCAGAGCCTGTGTGGCCCTTGCTCAGTGCTTTCTGACCATGGCCTCCACAGGCTGTCCTCGTCCCTCTCTGAGGATGGGGATTGCCAGAACCGGACAGGACCAAGAGGAAGAAACTGGAGGAAGGGATAGGAGGAAAACCAGAGGGGGCAGCAGGTCTGTGCATCTTCAGCAAATCTCTTTCCCTTGCTGGGCCTGTTTCCCACCTTTAAGAAAATTGAGTTTAGAGCTCCCCAAGAGCAGCAGAATTACCTGGCCTCTTGAAAATGCAGGTTCCTGGGCCCTGCCCAGTGCTGGGGTTGGGTTGGGGGGCTGTGGTTCCAATGGGCAGACAGGATTGTAAGTTGCTGGACTGGCTCCTCTCTTCCTGTGCTCACAGCAAGAGGGGTGGGAAGTGGGGAGCTGAGCTAACCTTAAGAAAGGGGAGGGTCCCGGGAGCACTAAGGAAGAGAAGTGCTAGGTGGGAAAGGCTGGTTCTAAGTGCCTTCTGTGGTCTGCAGGAGAGGCTCCTTCCGAGAGATTGGCTTTGACATCCGATCTAAATAAGGCCCGAGACTCCCAGGCAGGAAGCCTTGTCAGCTTCCCTCTCTGCCAGCCACAGACAACGCCCCTGGTTGCTTGGCCCGAGCCTGTGTCTCCCTCAGTGGGTGTGGAGTGCGTATCTGTGTGTGTGCTGGGGCCCAGGTGGAGGAGGGAGCCGAGCCCCTTTGATCTGCCAGCCTGGCTGGGAGCAGGTAATTCACCTGGCCTCGCGCTTGTGCCCCTCCTGCCTTCTGCAGCTGGCGAAGGGGGTGGGGTGGGGAGGAGGCTGTTTGCCTTGGCCCCACGGCCGGCTTTGCCCCAGCTGCCTCCTCACCACGCCCTCACCCTGCCAAGAACCCTGGGCCTGGGATCTGGGGCAGCTTCGTCAGGGTGCCGCGCCTCCTTTCCCCGTCTCTTGAGGGGTGGGAACAGGGCCATGGGGAAGAAGGGCAGCTGCTCACCTAAGGAGGCTTCCAGAACCTGTGCCCAGGAAAACAGGGCTCTGGGCTTTTCACCTTCCAACGTCTGACTCTCCCCTCCCACTTGCCACCCTCCCTGGCCCTGGAAGGTACCTCCAGCCCACGGACCCCAGGCCATGTCAGTGTGGGGCTAGCGTGCCATTTCCTGAGCCCCAACACGGGGGATAGCACAAAGTCATGCCCTCCCCCCAGGGGCGGGTGGCTCTCCATCCACCATTGTCATCCTCAGAGACACCCCGTGCCGCTGGCCCTGGGCATGCCTGCTGCTCTCCGAGAGTGAGTGGTGATGGCAGTGACAGCTCATGAAAGAGTCATTGTTTGCCGGCTGCTGTCAGGCTTCCCCCTAACCTAGGGAGGTGGTGTTAGCCCAATTACTGGATGAGGAAGCTGAGGTTTGGGGCTGTTCAAAGACCTATGCAAGGCCACGTGATGGTCAGTGACAAAGCCGGCACCTGAAGAAGCACTTGCTCTTTCCTATACTACAGGGTTTCTCGACCTCGGCATGCTTGACATTTGGGGCTGGATAACCCTTGGTTGTGGGGGGCTGCCCTGTGCCCCGTAGGATGTTTAATAGCATCCCTGGCCTCCCTCTGTTGATGCCAGTAGCAGCCCCCTAGTTGTGACCATCAAAAATGTATCCAGTCATTGCCAGTGGGAACCAAATTGCCCCGAGTTGAGAACGTGGCTCCCTGACATGCTGCAGGGAGAGCCAGCATGTGCCACAAATAGCACCTGGGGGCCAGCGGCCTCCCCAGGGAAGGAAGGGGAGGCTGACAGGCCCCTAGGTGGGCTGGAGTGGGTTGGGCATTCTGGAGCCTGGGGGGGACCCAGCTCTGTCACCTACTAGTCAGGGAGACCCATGGCCATTTACTTAATTTTTTGATGTCTTCGTTTCCTCATCTGGAAGATGGTGGGTAAAACCAGCCCAGGCTCTTGGCAGTGGCCCAGCTAACGGTCAGCACGTACGTACGTGTTAGCTGTGGTGTCATTTGCAAATTCAAGGCTTGTAGAGAGTTCTGGGCATCCAGGGGCCAAATTCCCAGAAGCCTGTGCAGAAATGGCCCCCTCCTTAAAATAAAGTAGAGGCAGTTTGCTTGTGGGGTGGGGGAGAAGATCCCAGCTAGCCCTCGTGGTGGAGGAGGTGGGAGAATCCTGCCTGAGAGGACCCCGAAAGGAGGAGACTCCATGCATTTGATCGGTATCTGTTGAGTACCTACTGTGTGCTTCTCCCACCCCCTCCAGTCTCTATCCTGGGCTTTCCCTTCCTGGGCTTGCAGGGTCTGGGGCACCCACGAGGCCCAATGGGGGTCTACCCACCCTACCACCTGGCTCCGCATTGGCACAGGGGATCTTGGCACAGGCACTGGGGTCCATTGGTGCTCAGCCTCTGGCTCCTCGTCAGAAATTCAGCAAATCGTTACTTTACAAGCATCCTTTGGCCCCTTGCACGAGGGAGCAGGGAGGCCAGGCCGGGCGCCCTCACCCGTGGCTCTCCCCTGCTGCTCCTCCTGCCGCCCCCACAGGAATTAGTAGGGAGTCAGGTGCCCTTCAGCCCCTCCATCCCCAGATGCGAGCCAGGCCCAGATGGCAAGTGGGCAGCCTGCAGGCCCACGGCGGTTGGGGGCAGCGCGACGGGGGGAACCCGGTGCTTTGGGGTTTGGCTCCCTGGATCCTAACTGGAGACCAGCACCAGCGTTCTGCCTATGGGCTGGGTACCGCGGGCGCCTCTGGAGAACACACAAGGTGTGGCCTCTCCCCTGCTGCTGGAGGAGCCAACCCGCTTGAAGATGGGAGGAGCCAGGCTGTGGAGCTGGGGGAGGACAGCTGGGGTAGCTAAACCCAGGACTCCTTCTTCCTCCCACATGCCACCTAGCCGCGCTGCCACCATGGATACTGAAAGCCCCCCAGCTCCCAGCCAAGCCCGCTGCTAGCTGCTGACCCAACCTTTCCTTTCGAGCTCCCCAACAACCCTAAGGCACTGGGTGGGGTTACAGGCTCCACGGGAGACTCGGGCTTCAAGGGACTGGCTTTAAAAGCAGCTGTGTCCACACCCACCCTGGTTCTCCTAACTCTAAGGCTGACGTGGGTGGCCAGAGTTGGACGTGGCTGAACCCCTGGAGGGGTGTCCCCAGACACCATGATAGGTGTAGAGGAAACAGAACTTTTGGGGAGAGCCCACTTATTGCTCCCCTTGGGGCTGGCCCTGGGGCTTAGCTGGCCTCCCCTCCCGGCATCAGGCAGGGGGAGAGCAGTGCTCCCTTCCTGCAGACAGCCTGGGCTGAGCCTCAGAAGGGGGGCTGGATTCCTCCCTTCTTAATCAAGAGGAAACTGAGGCACAGAGGAGTTCACCTGAAGGTTCGACAGTGAGTAAACCAAGTCTGCTGATGCCTTGTCCAGGGCTCTTTGTACCCTACTGCGTGGTCTTACACAATTCACTTGTGTGTGTTTGCACATGTGGGAGGACAGGTCTCCTTTTGTTTGCCGCTCGGTGGCTGGCTGTCCAGATTGTGCTTCTCTGTCTCTCACCTGCTTTCTCGAGACCTCTGGCATCAGGCCCTGGGGTCTCCCAGGCTCGTGGGGGATGTGGCAGTGACCTTCCTATTAGGCCTCTCGTCATTGCGGGACCTGCGGTTTCCCTGGAGGAAGCTGGGCTCCACGTGGGGCCCGTTCAAGCTCCTATTAAGTTTCAAGTGTTTTTGGTAATAAGCCAGAGGGGCTTTAAAAATAGGGCTCGGACGGGCACAGGTCCACCTTCAGGCTTCCCGCCGCATCTGAGGACCCCCTTCTCTTTCGTGCGAGAGACTCTATAGATATTGCTCACACACATATGTGGCCTCTTGAGATCATCTAACCCTGCAAACATTTACTAAGCACCTGTTGCACCTAGGAGTGCAGGCTCACTGTCAGAAAGACTGGGGTTTGAATCCAGCTTCTGCTGATAATCGCTTGTGGGGCCTTGGGCAAATGCCGTCCCCCGTCTGAGCTTCTGTTTTCTCATCTGTAACATAGGTATAAGGGCTTCCTTGATAACTGTTGGCTGTCATTAGCTGTCAGGAGAAGAGAGAGAAGCAGGAGCCTTCTGGGAACCTCAGTGGCAGCCATACAAAACCCAGCGTGCTGGGATTCCTGCCTGGGGGAGGGGGTGCAGCATCTGAGCTGTCTTAAAGGCTGAGCTGGGTCTTGAAGGAGCCCAAGGCTTTGTGCTGCTGGTTGTTGGGCCTGGATCCCGCTTTGCTCCCGCCCCCCACTTGCCTGTCCATTTGTGTGGCCGAGGGGCCTTGTGGGACAGGCATGAAAGCGAGTGTCGGGGAGAGGCCCCACTCCCAGCTCACTCGGCCACGTGTCTGCCTGGCAGGGGGATCCCATTCCCGAGGAGCTCTACGAGATGCTGAGTGACCACTCGATCCGCTCCTTTGAGGACCTCCAGCGCCTGCTGCAGGGAGACTCCGTAGGTAAATTGACTCCTTGTCCATTGCTCTGGCCTCACCCTGCAGCCCAGTGAGGGCCCTGGTCCCACTTGTCCAGAGTAGGCAGACGGGCTGGGGCGTGGCAGGAGAAACACCCAGATGTGGCTCTGGCTTGGTGCAGAGGGTGGAGCGCAGGGGAGGAGGGGAGGAGGTGCCCGGGGCATCTGCCCAGTGTGCATCCAGGTGTGAACCAGCCGCAGAGGGCGGAGCCGGAGGAGCCATCACTCTCCCAGGTCTCCCGGGGACACCTGGCCGGCCCAGCGGGCAGCCCTGCCCATGCCCGAGAGCAGGCTCAGCTGGGGCACGTGCTCGGTGGCACACACGTGGCAGGGCTGGCGGGCTGGGCTGGGAATGTATTTATAAACGTTGTCTTCAGAGCAAATTCCATTCTATTCTAACCTCTGGCCTGTTCCCTGGAGCCCTGGTCAGCACCCCCCACGGCACCCCCAGCTCCCCTTCCCTCTGGGGTTTTGTCTCTTTGTCACTTTGTAATCCTTGCCCAGACGCTATCTACCGGGGAACAGCATTTCCTGCCTTTGTCTCCTCTCTCCTCTCTAAAGCATTCCCGGGCCCTTTCAAACCCTCTGAGCTGAGGGACTGTGAGGCAGGCAGGAGGGGGCCCCAGCCAGGCCCACCTATTGTTCCCCAGGCCCCCACCCAACGTCTCCCACACCCCCCACTCCATGCCCAACCGGCTGGCCCTGGCCACACAATGGGGCGATTTCCAAATTTAGCCCTTCTGCTGTTTCTTTCCAAGGTCCCCACGCCCACCCTCCAGCAGCTCCCCCCCCCCCTTGGGGGTCGGGATCTCAATAGCAGGCCTGTTTCGAGGCAACCATGTGGCTATTTTTTCCAAATCAACTTAATCTTTCCACAAAGCACATCTTTTCCTCATCCTCCCCACCAGGGACATTCCAGAGATGGCAGGGAGAAAGGAAGGGAACTAGAGGGACAGACAGACAGACGTGCTGACATGGGAGCAGCTAGGCTAGAGGGAGAGGCATTGGTCATGAGGCTTCGGGCAGGATAGCCTCCTCCAGACGGGATCCCCTGGGTGGGGCAGGAGCCTTTCTCTTTCGAGGGCCAGAGGGCTGGGTGGGGAGCATGAGTCATGGCGGGGGGCGCGTACCCCAGCACCGCTTAGTTTATTTGCTGGTTCTGCACACATCAGAGAGATGGCAGATTCTGCCCCTGGATTCCACGCTGAGCTCCAGTTCCTCCTGCCTTGGCACTTACCTGGCAGCCGTCAGCTCAGGGCCTCTGTCTCTTGGGGGCCATGTCTCCAAGGAGGGCTAAGCATGACGAGAGCCACCCAGGCCAGAAAAGGGAGCTGTAGTTTGTAACCTTAGGAATAAATGGACAACCTGAGGAGGGCTTGGGGCAAAAGGTTACAGGGAGGGAGACAGAAACACACATGGTGAAAAGCGGGGAAAGCGGGGAGATAAGGCGGGATCTAGGAGCAGGGCAGGGTACCTCCAGAGCAGGCTCCTGGCTCCCCACTCCTCTTCTCCCCCATCAGCCAATCCCCTCCCTCCCTCTTTCTCCCAGCAGGGCCATTGTCCGGGGCTCCAGAGGGGCTGTGGCCAGGGCATGCTGGTCCCCCTGGGAATTCTGGGAATTTCTCCATTCAGCACTTCCTATGGGAAAGCTGGGTGGAGGGGGCACTGGAAACTGGCCTTGAGCCTCTGGGTCCCTGCCCCGCCCTGGAGGCCGAGAAGGGTTCTCTTACAGTAGCAAAGGGGAAGGGTTATTTTTAACTCCATTAACATGGGTTCTGGCCAAAAATGTGGCCGAAGAGCCCAGAGGGGGCTTGAGGCCCAGATGCAGTCACCCCCTACCCCCCACGCCCCCGTGGTTGTCCTGGGGTTTGAAGAGGGTCCCCTCTTCAGAGCCAGGGCCCTTGGGTGTACAGGGGCGTAGAAGGGTGGACTGTTCCCTGGAGCGAGTGCCGGGTGGGGGGCAAGAGGTGCCTTCTATCTCCCCGCCTGTGGGAGCCCTGGCGCTGTGGTCGGGCGGCCAGCATTGTCGGGTTGTTGGTGGCCATGTGTCTGACTGTGCCTTCTTTTGCAGATGAAGACGGGGCGGAGTTGGACCTGAATTTGACCCAGTCCCATTCCGGAGGAGAGCTGGAGAGCTTATCCCGTGGGAGAAGGAGCCTGGGTGAGACTGGGGTTGGAATGGAGGCCCCTCAAAAGGCTGGGAGCAAGGAAGGGTTGCTGGGGCATGCAGCCAGCCCAGGGGCTCAGAGGCCGGCCTGGTGGTCACCTTAAAGCCCCTCACCCCTGTGCCCGAGGACGGAGTGGGGCGAAGCGAGTCTAACCATCCTTCCAGTCCCTGTATTGATTTGAGTCACCTGCCCGCCCCTGACACTTGCGCTCTGCTTTCTCTGCTGAGTGCTTTTGAACTCATTTGTTCCTTACATCGACCCTGGAGATAGGCAATATTAACCCCATTTTACAGAGCTGGAGCCTTAGGCCCAGAGAGGACAAAGCAGCAGCCACACAGCCAGGAAGTCGGCCCCAAGTGCAGTCAAGCCAGCACTTCTCACCCACATGCAGGCCGTCCCTGGCGGCTGCGTGCTTCTGCCTGGGCAGAGAGTGCAACTGGGGCCTTGCCTCCTGCTCCACTGCAGAAGGGGAAGCCGTATCACTGGGCTCCCCCTACCCCTTCTGCGCAGCTGCAGTCCCCAAAGCTCTGCAGACGCAATGGGGTGGGTGGACGGGGCTGCAGGTCAGAGTAGGGCAGCCTGAGTTCCACCTGTTGCTCCATGCGTTTGGGCAGCAGGGGCCCCAGCACTGACCGAGCCCGCCAGGCCTCAGTTGCCTGGCTCCACAGAGCCGCACACACCTGACGTGTGGCCACTCTTGCTCTCCCACATCACAGGTGAGGAAGCTGAGGCTTTGAAAGATGCGACAAAAAAGTAACTAAAAATAAAAAAGGAAGGTGCGACAATGTAAGAATAAATCACTGCGTAAGACAGAGATGCAAGAGTGTTTACAAGATAATACATGGCTGGCGCCATGTGTAGGGCAAACCCTTATGTGCCTGAGATCACAGGATAAAGTGGATTGGGCTAGCAGAAAGAAGCTGAGGTTTATTGAGATTCCACCACACGCCGGCGCTCTGAATCATCTCACTTGATCCTGACAGCTATTCTTGTGTGTAGATCTCATCGTCCCTGTTTTGCAGATAGGGAAACTGAGGCTTAGAGCAGTCAGTAGCCCAAAGTCCTGCAGGTGCTGAGAGCCGAACCAGGACTGGAAACCTCTACCCTGGGGTTGAAGGAAGTGGGCACCGGGTCGGCCATTTGGAGGACGCGCAGTCCCAAGGCGACCCCTCTGGGCTGCTGTCTTCTGCCGGGTGGGGGGCTCTGGGCAGGCCTTGCCCTCCTGATGGACGTCCCCCCCCCCAGATTCCCTCACCATCGCCGAGCCAGCCGTGATTGCTGATTGCAAGACCCGCACGGAGGTGTTTGAGATCTCCCGGCGCCTCATAGACCACACCAACGCCAACTTCCTGGTGTGGCCGCCCTGCGTGGAGGTCCAGCGCTGCTCCGGCTGCTGCGCCAAGCGCCACACGCAGTGCCGCCCCCTACAGGTGCAGCTGCGGCATGTCCAGGTGCGCAGGCCCTGCAGCCACCCTGGGCGGGGCTGGCTGTGGGCAGGGGCTGCCCTCCCGGGGCACGTGGCTCGTGGACAGCCTTCTGTGGGGGTCTTAGGGCGTTCGTGGCAGGCCTCTGGGCCCTGTCCAGAAAGGGCCACTCTTGGGAAGCCCACTCCCGGACAGGTACGCCGAGGCCAGCCATGCGTCCTGTAAGGCCAGCCAGGGCCGCTGGAGCCAAAAGCCACGCACAGATGCTGTGTCCTCCATTATGGGGATAAAATTCCTGTGTCCCATGAGGAGACACATCTACAAACATTTATTTGACACTTAGAATGTTCTGGATAGCTGCTCAGCTTCCCCCAAAGCTCTCCCCTATTTAGACTCTCAGTTTTCTCCCATTCCATCAAATAGAAAGTCTCAGGTGCCGGCACGTTTTTACCACCTGCTCGTCTCCCTTTGACAAGTTGTATCTTTAACACAGAGGGTGCAGAGATAGAGGTACTGCAGGAGGATGGGGCAGTCTCCTAGCAAATATTCGGAATGCTACTTCCTCATGTTTCCTTGAGGGATTGGGGACACCCTATGATGAAAAGATTTTCAGGTAGAGGTCGTTCCGGGGAGCCCCATGGTCTTGCACTCCGGCTCTCTTAGGATTCACGTGGAAGGTTTCCGCCCCCCTGCAGGCCGGCCTCACCACACACCCCCTGAGGAGGGGCCCCGGGCTGCTGGGCAGACGGCGTGGCTCCCGAGGGCTCAGCCGTGGCTGGTGGGGCCGGCCCTTGGCAGACCTCCGCTGTTGGCCACACTGTCCTCCCCGCACCCCAGCCCGCCTTGGCTGGGCCTGAGCCCGAGATGACAAGTGCCCCCCGCCCCCATCACGGTATCTCTTGCTCCCCCTTGCCACCTCTTATGGATGGATACCTGACAGCTGACCACCCTTCCGGCCTCCCTCCTGGACAGCGCCTCCCCGTACTTCCTTCCAGACAACCATCTCCCGCCTCTGCGCAGCCCCTGACCTTGGCTGGCGTTCCGGGAATGAGGACACCACAGGCCCTACTTTCAACCCGGAAATGCCTTTCTCCCTCACTGGGGGCACGGGGGCGGGGGGGGGCCGCGGCAGAGCAGGAGGTTAGGTTGGGAGGGCTTGTTTTGTTGGAAAAGCGAAGGAGAGGGCAGAGGGCAGAGTCCTGCTATTGTTCGGGATGGCCCTGCGTGCAGGCTGCTCTCTGGGCTTTCGAGGAAAGATCAACGTGGGGGACTCTGGGGCTGGGAGACGCACGCAGGACGGGCTCCTTGGGTCCCCTACAGAGGCGTTTTGATGGTTCTGCCCTCTAGGTGCGAAAGATTGAGTTCGTGAGGAAGAAGGCGACCATCAAGAAGGTCACAGTGACCTTGGAGGACCACCTGGAGTGCAAGTGTGAGACAGTGGCCGTGGCTACCCGTCCCCTGCCCCGGAGCCCAGGGAGTTCCCAGGAGCAGCAGCGAGGTAGTGGCTTTCCCAGGGTCGGCCTCGGAGTTGCTCAGGGCAATTCTCCTGCCCAGCCTGGGGGGCGGGGGAGGGCAGGGACACTCCCCTGGTGAAACTCCTCTGAGGCTTCCCATCTCACTGAGAACAGTCCACGTTCCTCCCAAGCCCGTGGGGCCCCACGTAATGATGTAGCCCCTGGCTGACTCATTCTTTGTGGAACTAGGACCAATGGAGAAAAGCCACTGGTGAGAGATTTTAGCCCCATTGACAGAAGAGCTGGCAGTGGAATTGTACAAGGAAAGCCCGGGCAGCCCCGCAGCAGGAGTTCACGCATCAGATGGATGAATAGAACTGGAGTTCTGTCACTGTCCTTAGATTTCATGAACCCACAGTTCCAGGGGTATAGTTAGACTTGTTTTTCCTTGTTCTTTAAGGAGGTACCGGGGATTGAACCCGGGACCTCGTACATGGGAAGCAGGCGTTCAACCACTGAGCTACATCCACTCCCCATAGTTAGGCTTAAATAGAGTTGGAAGAGACCTATAAAGTGGTCTTGTCCAACTGCTTGCCTGTCATTTTAGAGGCGGTACCTGAGGCCCAGAGAGGCTAAGCATCTTGCCAAGGTTGCACAGCCAGTCCTAGGCAGAGGTGTGGCTGGACTCCCACTGTCCTCAAGTTTTGCTCTCAGCAATTCCCTCACCCAGACAGTGGTCTCTGACTCTCACTTGCCTTATTTTTAAAAAAAAAATTTTAAGGATTTTTAAATCTTAGCGCTAGAATGGACCAGAGAAACGACCTTGCAACTCAGACCCTCAGTGTTACTAACAGGGCTGCCATCGCACAGAGAGGTTACATGAACGGCGTGGTGGGACTTAGGACCACCGTCCCTGGTGTAGCCTAGGCGATGTGGTCAGTGCTGGACCACCTGGGTCACGTCTGTGCTGTCACCCAAGGCCTGTGAGACCTTGAACTTGCTTGGGCCTTATCCAGCCCAGCATCCAGCTGATGGTCAGGGCTCTGGGCAGAATCTCCCTGGGCCCTTCAAAGGCCTCCACTGGATGTGCCCCCCACAAGGGTGTGTCTAAGACCCCTGCTCCCCGAATCCCTCAACTGCTAGGGAACCAGCCTGTTGGCAGAGATGGGAGCTTGTGCCTGAGGTCAGGTGTCAGCCCCAAGAGCTGGTGGGCTGGGGAGGGGGCCAAAGGCTCCCAGGAAGAGACTGGGCGTGGGCTTGGCAGAGAGCTTTCACGGCCAGGGGTCCTACCTGGGAGCCCAGGCAGGAGAAAAGTGTTAAGAGCTCACCTTGACCGAGGCTCACTGGACCCATAATTTACAGGGGAGCAGTTGGCAGTGTGGGCTCTAGAGGCAGATCCCTGGATTCAAATCCCAGCCTCTCTGCCTGTTTCCTCATCTGTGAAAGGTGGATAGTGGCACCTGCTGTGAGGATAAATGAGTTTAGAGGGGCACTGGGCACACGGTCAGAGCTAGCTGAGGGTTCAGGCTATTTCTGGGTATTATCTCCTGACCCTGTGTGGTCTGGGCTGCTGTTGTCTCTTTTTTAAAGATGTGCAAGTTGAGGGATTTCAAGGGGAACAGAGAGTTTTAACAACTTTCCTCAAAGAACACAACTGATAAGTGGGAGGGCCAAGATTTGGACCCAGGTGGTCTGTCCACAGCCCGAGCCCCCTAGGAGCCCCCGTACTGCTTCTCACCGTGACCAGACTCCGTGGTGGGGGTGTGGTCCAGGCCCAAAGTCCAGTGCCCCCCATCACGTGACTGGGAGGTGCTGAGAGATGGGCGGGAGGAAACCCCAAATGGGGCCGAGCCCAGGAAATATGAAAAAAGTGGATCATGGAGCTGCCACTTGCTGACCACTTACTCTGAGCCCAGTGGTCTTACACAGCAGTCACTCTGCCAGCTCAGCTCTGTAGGCTGCTGGGCTCAGCCAGGCGCGTCCACTGGTCTCTCTTGTGGTGCTGATCAGAGGGAGGTTGGGGCTGGATTCACCTGGAGGCTTGACCGACAGCTGAGCTTCCTTCAGTCTTCCTGAGACCCAGGGGCCTCTCCTTCCCGTGTGGCCTCTCCACATGGCTTCCCCAGCAGGGCATCCAGACTTGTGTGGCAGCACAGGGCTCTCCAGAGCTCACAAGTGGTTGCTGCAAGCCCTCTTAAGCCCTGGCCTGGAGGTGGCACAGCATCGCTCTGCCACCTTTTATTGGTTAAGCACATCCAAGTCCAGCCCAGGTTCAAAGGCAGGAAATAAACTGCACCTCTCAGTGCGGCAGAGACAAACAGTTCAAGGCTATATTTAATCTATCATACTCTGTGCCAGGAACCATGCAAAGAATTTATAAGCCTACTGTCATTTTTGTCATTTATTCCTCCCTGTTTATTACCCCCATTTCACAGATGGGGAAACTGAGACACAGAGGTTCAGTAATTGCCCCCAACGTGCACACATCTGGTAAGCAGTGGAGCTGGGATTTGAACCCAGGAAGTCTGGCCCCAGAGCCCCCGGAGGATCTGGGGGTAGGGGGGGATCTGTGACAGACCTTGTTTGAGAGGGGTAGACTCTGGTGGGTGTCCACATGCTGACAAGACCTTTCTTTCTCTTGAGCAGCCAAGATGCAAACTCGGGTGACCGTCCGGACAGTGCGAGTCCACCGGCCCCCCAAGGGGAAGCACCGGAAATTCAAGCACACGCATGACAAGAAGGCACTGAAGGAGACTCTGGGAGCTTAGGGGCATCTGCAGGAGAGTGTGGGCAGGTAAGGGCCACACGGGGACGTGGGAGCTTCCTTCTTCCTGCTCTGTGGCTTAGGCTGCGGTGGGGTTTGGGGAGCGTCCAGGCTCTGAGCCCTGATCCCCTCCGCCCCACAGGATGGGTGGGATGGAGGCTTTGGAGTCCCCAGCCCAGCACGTCCCAGCGTGCCCTAATAGAACAGGAGGTCAAAACCCTGAGTCTTGCCACCCACCCTCAGCTCCCTCAGCCCTAAATGCTGCTGGGAATCGGGGGCAGCTGGTCGACCCCCAGCTCCCCGCGCCAGGTGTGGGGGCATTCGCGGGACGGTGGGCCTCCTAGGCCGACTCTGACCCGTCTCTCTGCTTGGCCTACAGGGTTATTTAATATGGTATTTGCTGTATCGCCCCCATGGGGTCCATGGAGTGATAATATTGTTCCCCTCGTCCGTCTGTCTCGATGCCTGATTCGGACGGCCAATGGTGCTTCCCCCGCCCCTCCACGCATCTGTCCACCCCTCCGCCAGCGGTCTTCCCCCAGCAGCCCTCCGTGGCTTGTGCAGCGGCTCGAGAAGAAAGTCAAGGACCTGAGCTCAAGGACTGGGATAACAGTACAAGAGAGACTGATGGGGTTGCTCTTTGGGGAAAGGGGCTCCCCTCCCTCAGGCCACAGCCAAGCGCTGCGGCCCGGTCCGAGGAGCCCTGTGCGTGGCCCTGAGGACCTCTCTGTGTGGGCTGCCTGGTCTCTGGCCCCCTGGCCAGCTTGGAGGAGAGCACCCCCAGGCAGGCAGGCGGTACCTCCAGCCTTGTGCTCCCGTGGCTCAGACCATGGGGGAGCACGCACTGAAGAAAACCCCCTTGTGCGGGCCCAGGCCTAGTAACCCCCGCTCCCCGTCACCTGTGCTCACGTGGCTTCCTTTCCTTGTATACATATGAGCTCTTTGAAGACGGGGACTCCTCAAGGTGGGTGTGGCCAGAGCAGCCGAGTGCCCTCCCGGCAGGCTAGAGATGAAGCTCGCTCTCGGGGTGGACAAAGGTGGTGACCTGGGCATCTTCTTGCCTACTCCTGCCCTGGCCCTCACTCCTTCACGTCTTCCTCTGTTTCATTTCATCTCTACCTCCACACCATCCCCTTGCCCCGGCCCTTCAGACCAACTCCACTGAGGGGCTCGTGGGCCCCTTACTGAGGCCCCAAATGACCCCAGTCACTATTCCCTAAGGCAGAAGACCAGGAGCCAGTGTGGCAGGGGCCCTTCCCATTATATTCCAGCTCAGCCAAGACTGCCAAGGAAGGTTGTACAGGGTGTGCACTGCACAAGGCACCACATGCAGAGGGTACCATTCACACCACAGGCCTGGTTGATTTGTGTCTTTATTATGACAGTGTTCTGGCAGATGGAAGTAAAGTGTCTTGAGGAGGGAGATCCTTTTCCTAATTCACACAAAGGCTCTGTCAACCGGCTGTGCTCCTGACCCAGCCTGCGGCTTGGTGTGATCAGACAAGAGTGAACCCGTGGTGGGGGTGGGGAGGTGACACTGTTGTCCATCTGGCCTCCATTTCCCAGAGTCCTCAGCTCTGACAGTCCCCCTCCCAGACAGCTGTGAGAAACCCAAGAAAGGTTTCCAAGGCAGAGAGCAGCCCCTCACTCCCCAGTCTGCACCCCGCCTCCCAATTTGGTGCCACCTCTGGCCACTCCTCCCAGGAAACCAGCTCATGGGCTGGGGTGAGGGGGAATGGAGAAGGGTCCCCAGGACTTCCTAGGGGAGGGGTCTGAGCTCCCACCTTCCTTCCCCCCTCCCACTGCACTATTCCCCCCCCCTCCTTCTCCAAAATCTGCTTCCTTCAGTTTGTAAAGTCAGTGATTATATTTTTGGGGGCTTTCCTTTTATTTTTTAAATGTAAAATTTATTTATATTCCGTATTTAAAGTTGTAAAAAAAAAAAAATAACCACA
>JAQZBX010009496.1:19437-46128 GCA_029593785.1 Cabassous unicinctus
GCCAGGCAGCCTGCTCTGTTGGACTTGGCCCTGCAGCGGACCTGACACAGACCCTGGTTCCCAGCCCTGTGCCTGCTGCTGGCGGTGACGAGAGAGGAGTTTCTCCAGCCTAAGGGTCTCCGTAAGGGAAGCATGTGCCCAGCATTGTGGCTGCAGGGAGGGGGTCCCTATGTTGGGAAGGCTGGCTGGAGGAGGTCCTGAAGGGGCTATGGGATTTAGAAAGAAGCACAGCTGGAAGTCAGGTGTGGGGTCTGGTCTTGGCCTGTCCCCTAGCCAGCTGTGTGGCCTTGGGAAGTCACATCCCCTCTCTGGCCAGAATCTTATCTGAAACACGAAAAGACAACCAGGTGGCTTCTAGGCTCCACGGGCCAGCTCTGGGGTTCTGTGCTTTCCTTCACCCATGAGGTCTTGGGTGCTGTCCCATAGAAAAGATGCCAGATGTGTTCTGGGTCCCACCCGCAGGTGGGCTGGGACGACGGGGGGGATCGTCAGGTCACGGAGAACTTGATGTAGCAGAAGGATGATGCTCTAACACTAAGACCACCTGGCTTCAGGGAGTATGAGCTCCCTGTCGCTGAAAGTGTGTAAGGGGAATTTGGGTGACAACTTGGCCGAGGTTAGACTAAATAATATTTGGGTTCCCCATTGGTATTGATTGATTGATTCATTCGTTCATTCACCTTCCTAAGTCTCTTCCATGTGCTTTTCACTGTCAGGGCTTTTACAGAAATCTGATTTGAATTCATTATGAAGTTCCTAGCCCTGCACTTGAGGAAGTAGAGTTCATCCATAGTGGTGATGGGGTGGGGTGCAGATCAGAGGGATTAACCTGGACACTCTTGCCCCTGCTTGCCCAGCCCTCCCCTCCCCAAGCCCATGGTGCCCCAGTTCCCAGGGTGCCAGGGAAGGCTCTGGCTGGGAGGAGGAAGGGACAGCTCTACTCAGAGGTGGAAATTAGAAGATGGTGGGGGTGGAGGGCAGCATATGTGGGATCATGGCAGCTGCCAATAGCTGGACTGTTACATAGATGGCTGCAGGGACTTCCCAGGGGAAACAAAGGCAGAGCTGCCCACCTTCCCAGGGAGATGTCCCAAGCTGCAGCAGTGGCCAGCTTGCAGGCTTTCCAGGGTCTGGTGGGCCCTCTGGGTCTTCGAACCCCCAGGCTAAAACAGCATTCTCCCAGAAACCTCTTTGCTGACGAGAAGGCACCCCCTTCTTCATCCCTTTCTTTGACCTGTTGGCTGTAATATAGATGCAATGTCTGGAGCTCAAGCAGCTATATTGAACCATGAGGTGCAAGCCAAATGCTGAGGCTGGAGTGAAATGCAAGGGGCTGGAGTCTCTGACACTGCAGAGCTGCCTTGGACTGATTCTTATCATGGGTCTCTGGTCACTTGCAATAACCTAATCCTGATAGTTAGACCTGGTCACTCTGGGAAAGAGACAATGTGGCCAGCAGGCTGGTCTCTCTGCTTCCCCAATCCCTGGGTGTTCCATCTCACCGTATGAACTCCTCCTCACTCTTCAAGGCCAGACTCAGATCACATTCCCCCAAGGAGCCTCCTCTGCCCCAGCCTGCAGCTCCATTCCTCCTCCCTCAACTAGAACATGGAATTGTAGCTCTCCTTGGAGGCTCAGCCTTTGCTGCTTCCATGCAGTAACAAAACAGCGAGTGTTTACAGATTATAAAGTAACCTACCCCGTGGGCTCAATACTTGCAAGACTGCTTGAAGGGAAGGAGGGGATAATGAATGGCAAAGTGATGGCAAGTTTAGGAAGATTAGAAAGCTTAGAAAGATTAAAACGTCCAGCCTAAGATCACACAGCCGCTGGATGACCGATCACACAACTTGCTCCTCCACTGCTGCCACCATATCGAGCACATTTCCACTATTTAATAGCGCCAGGCCAGGAAACCCAGAACGGCCACGCCTCACCTGTGCATCAGCCTGGGTTATAACCCCGACTCAGCCATGGAGTTGCTGTGTGATCCTAGGACAGTCCCTTTTCCTCCCAGGTCTGCCTGACTCGCCCCTTCCTTCAGGCCCCCATTCAAGTGTCAACCCACCAGCAAGGCCTGTCCTCTTCCAAAGGAGCAGACCTGGCCCCGGGAGCCCCCTCTTTTTACCCTGCTCTGTTTATCTCCGTGGCACTTGTCCCCATCTGGCTCACTCTGCAGGTACACCTGTCCTTGTGTGCCCTCCACCTCCCCATGATGGAAGCCCCATACAACATTATTTTGTTCACTCTTCTGTCCCCAGAGCCTAGAACGGTGCCTGGTACATAGTAGGAGCTTAATAAATGCCTGCTGAATGAATGAACATAAAGTTTTGATATCGGTTGTTGCATCTTGCTTGGCTGATCATCACACATACAACGGTGTAGCTGAAAATTGCTGACTCTGAGGATGTCACTAACTACAGATAAAATATTTCAACTCAGTTCTCTCCATGCTTAGCACAGCATCTTCCTTGATTGTAAGTTCCTCAAGGACTGGGATCATGCAGAATCCATCTTCCGAGTCTATCCAGCAGTCACATATCCACCTCTCCATCCCCCTCCATCCATCCACTCCTGCATGCATCCATTCAACTACCCATGCATCCCTCCATCCCCCATCCACCCATTCATGCATGCATCCATGTGAAGCAGGCTAGTAAAATAGGAATCAATAGATGGATCTGGAACCCCCAAGATGGTTGCTGGAAGACCCTCGTGAGAATCCCATCCAGAATGAGATTTCCTCTGGAAGCCAGGAGAAGCCCCAGATATTCTCCAGGGGCCTTATAATTGGGCCCTTCTGGGGCATTGAAGGGTGGGGTAATCAATCTATATTAAAACTGCAAACAGCTGAGACTCCTCCCCTGCCATTAGCAAAGAGGCACAATAATTAATGGTTCAAAAAGCAGGCGCAAAGGCCGAATCGCTCTCGCCTTTGGATCCCTGTTCTGGTCTTCTTCACCCCTGCCTGGATCAATACGCAAGTAAAACCTGGGCATTTATAGTCTATAATGGGAAGTTGTAGTCTATAAATCAGCCCTCTCTATCTCTCTTCAGCCCCTTCCTCTCTACCTGGGACCCATGATCTGCTATTTCCTCCCATTTCTCTTCCCTCCCTACCTTAATAAATTACTGGCCTAATCAATGTGACATGCTCTTGAAATTCATTTCTGCAGCATAGTCAAGAACCTAGATAAAATCCGGTAACACATGCATCCATCCGTCATCCACCCATGCATGCCTCCCTCCATCCCTTCATGCATGCCTCTGAAGCAGGCTTCATATAGGGAATGAATCGGATCTGGAACCTGGCAGAAGGTCCATGTAGACATCAATGCCCCAAGATGGCTGTTGGAAGAGCCTCAGATTTCCACCATGCAGAATGAGATTCCCAGAGATTCCCAAGAGACTCTCAGGATATTCTCCTGGGACATTATCATTGGCCCCACCTGGGGGATTGATGGGTGGGGTAATCAACAAAACAGCAAACACCTGGGGCTCCTCCCATGCCATTAGCAAAGGGGTGGAATACCAACAGTTTAAAAAAAAAGCAGGCGCAAAGGTCAAGTCGCCCCTCTTGCTCTCGACCCTGCTGCTGTTCTCAGCCCTGCCCTTGCCATGTTCCCCCTGCGCGGATCAACACGCAAGTAAAATCTGGGCACTTATAATTTATAATGGGAAATTGTAGTCTATAAACCAGCCCTATCACTCTTTAGCCCCTTACCCTCTACCAGGGACCCGTGATCTGTTATTTTCTCCCATTTCTCTTCTCTCCCTACCTTAATAAATTACTGGCCTCACTAACGTGACGTGCTCTGAAATTCATTTCTGCAGCATGTCAAGAACCTAGATTAAATCCGGTAACACATCCATGCATCCCTCCTCCATCCATTCCTGCATGCATCCATCCCTCCATGCATCCATCCCTCCATGCATCCCTCCCTCCATGCATCCCTCCCTCCATGCATCCATCCCTCCATGCATCCATCCCTCCATGCATCCCTCCATGCGTCCATCCCTCATCCACCCATGCAGCCCTCCTTCCATCCCGCCATGCATCCATCCACCCGGCTTCCTTCCCTCTCTATTAATCACCCTCCTGTGCCCCAGGCCCTGTACTCACCACTTCATTTATTAACCTTTGGAGAGCTTGGTGCTGCAGTGGAAAGAACACGGGTTTACATATTGAATTTCCATCCTGGGGAGATCTGCGTTCTCCGGCAGAACATACTTAGGTTCTTCTCCAGCTTCCCTGCTGGGTGCCCTTAGGGAGCTGTTGCTTAGCTTAGAGACAGTGGCTGAGGGCCCAGACCTGTGTCTGGCATTGCTTGACCCTTGGTCAGTGGTCTGGGCTGTTCTCCCCTCCCCTGCAGGCCCCAGCTAAAGGCTGATCCAAGTACAGTGGAGTGAAGATGGAAACAAATGAAAGAATTAACACAAAATCCCAGAGGGATTAAAAATTCAGTAACTGCTAATGCATGCATCTGTGTGCTCCAGGCACCATCCCATTATTCTACAACAACCTTTCAGGCAGGTACTATTGTCCTTACAGGACAGAGGAGGAATCAAGTGTTCAGAGATTCAAGCCACCCACCCCCACCCCCACCCCCCAACCCCCATCTCTCCTCCACCCCCCACCCCGCTTCCCCAGTGCTTTTACCCTATAAATGTCCACACTTCCCTTTGGTGAAAATTGGGGAAGATTCACCCACTAGGCTGGGGATGGAGTGTCAGGTCCTTCCTTCATTTTGGGGAGCTCCGGGTCTGTGAACTGACCTGGGGCTGGAACTGGGGCTGGGGGAGGGGGCCACGTGTCTCTGTCCAGGGGCCCAAGCCAGGTCTCGGTTCACCAGGCCCAGTCCTTCCTGGTTGGAAAAGCCACGGGCCCTGAGGGCCACCGCTCCAGTGCTTGTCATGATAAGAAGCCCACTCCACCCTGGCAGTTCTTTGCTGCCCCTTGGCCTCTGCCAGCCCAGGATCTTGGTTTCCACTCCAGAAATCAGGACCCCCCACTGGTTACTAAGGCGTTTCTAAGGCTTTTGGCCCCCTCAACAAGGTGGTTTGCATCGTCTTGGTGAAGGGACAGTATTTGGGGTCCTCCCTGTGGTCGAGGGTAAGGGCAGTGGGTGACAGGGTCTCCGTGGTCAACCCACTCCTCTGCCTCTATACCATCCCTCGGCATCTCGGTCACTTCAGTTAGCGGGGCCGCGGCTGAGCCCGGCTGCCACTCGCCCACCTCCCAGGGAGCTAGCTCCGGAAGCAGTTAGCGCCACCTGCAGCTGATGAAGCCAGCACCCGCCCAGTCGCGCTCATGGTTCAGCCGGATTGAAAATCACCTTCTCTCCTTGGCGAGCACCCTCAGAATCCACTCATTTTCTCCAGATTTCCCACTATAAGAAATGGCAACGTTTTGCAGAGCCTTTGGTTTGGATTTGATATTTATCCCCCACCCCCACTCCCACCCCGGCCAGCCTGGGACCTGGACTCTAGTCTGGAGACAGTGGGGAGTGGTGGGCCCGGGGGAGGGGCTGATAAGTCCTTGGGGAGTGGATATAGCTCAAGTGGTTGCGCACCGGCTTCCCATGTACGAGGTCCTGGGTTTGATCTCTGGAACCTCCTAAAAACAAAACAGACAAATGAAAGCAACCAACTCTCACTGGGGAGCGGACGTAGCTCAAGTGGTTGAGCACCTGCTTCCCATATAGGAGGTCCTGGGTTCAATTCGTGTTACCTCCCAAAAATTAAAAAAATTTAAAAACCCTTAGTAAGAACCTCATCCCACCACCAGAGAGGCTTCTTCAGCTGGCAAGGGGCTCCGGGGGGATTGGGGGTTCAGGGATCCCGAGTCACCTCAAATTCCTCCAATGCAGCCCCGGGCCAATGCTCAGCAGTGCGCTCTTGCCCACACACTGAGCTCACTTCCTCAGAGGAGAGCTGCTGCGGCCGTGGCTTCGGCTAACGATGTAACTCATCATTCCTCAGGCTCAAAACCTGAGTTTAATTTTTGGTTATCTCAGCCTTGTGGCTGCAAGAGTGAAGGGGTGCTCTCAGCACAGCCACAGAAGTCCTCGAGTTTTCTTTTTTTTTTTCTTTTTAATCTGGATCTTGAGCTAAATACTTGGGAATTTAGGAGGTTGTCTTCTCTTTCTTTCACTGCCGAGTACTGTAAGAACCAACAGCCCAATCCCCATTCCTTTCATTTTCTTCTACGGCAATGGATTCTCAGTCCCAAGCCTTGCCTTCCATGGGCTTTTCATGCCAGGGAGTTCCAGGTGGCAAACCTGACTCCCTGTTTCCTTCTGCGTGCCACAGCCGCAGCCCTTATCATGTGCTGAAATGTTATGCCTTCAGCCCCAAGCACCCAGATAACCAACCCCAGCTTCTCGGAAATTCCTCAAACATCCGTTGCCTGCAACCACTCCCGGCACCAGTTTCTGCAGGAGGCAAGGCTCTGAGTTGCAGGCAACAGAAACCAACTCTGGGTAGCAGAAAGGGGATTCACTCAATGAATGCTGGGTGACAGACTCGCCGAGCCGCCTAGAGACCGGGGCTTGGACATGCAGACAGGATCTACACTCTCAGAGGCCCGCACTCTGGGGGACCCCAGCACTGGATGCTCCTGCCCGGGGGCTCCGTCAGGGAGATGCCTGCTTCTTTGCAGCACTAGGTTTTGATTTTAAGCTTTGGGCTGGTGCATCTGATTGCTTAGGACTGAATGCCCCAGCTGCAAGGGCGTCTTTTAGCCTCTGTAGAAGGGGGCAGGTCCCACCTTCCAGAACCCATAAGGTGGGGTTCCGAGAATGGGCAGTCATAACAACGAAACAAATCAGGAGGCCAGTTGTCTATTTCATTCTGTCCCACCCTTCTTTCATGGCTCCCAGGCTAGCACAGGTTGAGTCTACCTGCCCAATCATCTCTCCTTGGCTGTAAACCTGAGGGTGGAGAACTATGACGATTGTCACCTACTGTTGGCTCCCCAGATGCTAGCAAAGCTGTGAGCATATCATGGGCATACAGTAAACGCTGGTGGATGTTTGAATAAATCTATCCCACAGGACTGGGCTAGGGTGAGGCCTGTGTAACCATCTGCCTCCGGTGCACAATTGAAGGAGGCACCCCAAAAACTAAGTGATCAAGATAATATTTTGACACAATATTTTTAAAAATCAAAATGAATGCAACAATCCATAATGAACCAAGTATCAAAATTTGAAATAAGGACGGGATCCGACCCTGCACTGGCATGACTCACCTCACTTGCGGCACCCTAATTTCAGTCTTGTCGGATCCTGCCTTTATTGAAAAGCTTGTGCCCCAGGCGAGTGCCTCACTTGCCTCACCCTAGTCCCAGTCCTGCTGTCCCGGCTACGTTTTTACTGTTCATCATTTTGTGCCTTTGGTTTCAGGTCATCCCTCTCTCTAGCCCAGATGATCAGGGATCTCCCCTTGCACCCCCCACCCCCCGCTAACATTCCCCCACAGTCCAGCTCACTCTCAGCTGCCCCCTTGGGCTACGTGGAGGCAGAGTGGTCAAGTCACTGCCTTGTTCAAAACCTTCTGCGGCTCCTGTCGCCAAACAAGGCTCACACTCAAGGCAGGTCATGCAAGGCCCTCTGGTCTGCGTCCAGCTCTTCCTCACCAGCTGCCCTGCATGCCTCCCATTCCCCCCACTATGCGCCCTGCAGGCGGCACCCTCCCCCTCCATCCCCACATCTAAACCCCACGGGCCTTCTTCAGGCTCAAACTAGTGGTCAGACTGCCTCTAGAACCCTCCTGGCCCCAAGTGAGGTTTTCTCCTTTGAACCTCCTCCTCGAATTGGGACGGACCAGGTAGCCAAGTCTCTTTGAGAACAGGGTCTGTGCTTGAGTCACTGATCTGTTCCCCCCAGGCCAGGCTCAGTGCCTGACTCCGGCAGATGTGGAATGGGGTGAAGGAAGAAGCAGCAGTGCAGTGAGCTCTGCGGGCACATGGGCATTGGTGCGGTTAGCCATCTGTACCTGGGCACTCAGGCACCCTGACCCTGCATATCAGAGCCAAGGGAGGGCAGGTGCATGGTCAGGTTGATGGTGAGTGGGACTGACAACAGTCCCATTGGACAGTCTCCTGCTTTCCTGGCATTCAAGGCCCTCCATGGCCTGGCAGTCTAGCAGAGAGTTTAAGAACATGGGCCTTGGGTTAGGTCCCAGGTGAGCTGCTCACTGGTGTTGTCTCCTCATCTTTAAGTGAACATAAAACAGCCCTGGCTCCAATGAGATGGTGTATCTTCAGTACTTGGTGTGGTGTCAGGGGGTGGGGAGGGGAGAGGCCCTGCTTGTTGCCTTCCCAGTAGCCATCACTTCCTTCTCCTGCTAAACAGAACCCTGACCTGATTAAGGAGCCAGAAGCAAGCCAGTGAGCTCAGAGCCAGAGAATGAACTGTGATTGGTCCAACTCAATCATGGACATCCAGTTCCCTAGACAAGCGTTGGGTCTGATTGTGTCTGTGGGCCTTCATTCTGGGTAATGAGATGTAAGAGGAAGTCTGCTGGCTGTGGAGGGAGAGGGAAGTGGGGGGGGCGGGAATCTTCCTCAATAAAAACAAGACAGAGCCTTATAAGGAGAGCCCTTTCCTCTTCTCTCTTCTTCCTGTGTTGAATGCATACGTAATGCTTGGAGGATCAGCAGCCATTTTGCAGTAATGAGGTGATAAAGATAATGAAGAGGTCAAGAGAAGAGCAGGAACAAGAACTCCAGCCCTGACACTGTCAAGTGACTGAGCAATGCCACAGTTATTACTTCCCATTTCTTTCTATGAAAGAAAAACCCTATTTGTTTAAACCACTAAAAGTTAGATTTTTCTTTTACTTGCAGCTGGTGCATTCCTATAGGATATGCTGTCACATATGCCCAATAAATGGTAGCTTTTTTCTGACCTCATATTCTTTTCTATCCTTGGGCAATATACAACCTCCCAGAACCTCCCCATCATCTATAAGATGGAGTGGAGACACCTGCCTCCCCAGGCTGCTATGAAGATTAAATGAGACATGGGCTGTGAAATTACTCTGTGAACTGTGAAGGCTTAAGCTGGGAAGGAGGGCTGTTATGGGCCTCTTACCTGGAAACCAGGGCTCCCCTGGGTAAGGAACAAGTTAAATGTAGCAAGAAAGAAGAAAGCATGCCTTGGAGCAGAGCTGGGGCTCCAGCTGGTTGGGAAGGGGATGTGATTATGGAGGGACAGCGTCATGTCCTGGTTAAGCACTTATGTTCTGGAGCCTCTCCTAGGCATGCTGTAGCTTCCCTGTGCCTCAGTCACCTCATTTGAAAAATGGGGGTAATGAAAACACCTGCTTCAAGGTTAGTGGGTCAAATGAGAAAATGCATGTGAGTGCTCGGTAAACGTGAGCTGTTATAGTCAGAGACTGCCACACTAACGCTATGTAACAAAACAACTACAAACTCGGGGCATAAAGCAACAAGCACGAGTTTCTCCCCCAAGGGCTGAGGGTCTACTGGGCTTACTTCCAAGCTGTGGGATGGGTCCAGGTTTGCTCCACGCACCTCTCATCCCCTGGGGGCCAGCTGCCACCTGGCCTTCTCTTGGCAAAAGGCAGGAGCGCGAGAGGACAAGCCCAGCTGTGCAAGCACGATTCAGACTTTTGCGCGTGTCCCATCTGCCGACATCCCATTGGCCAGAGCAAGTCCCTCGGCCAAGGCCACATTCTAGGGGCGGGGAAGCCCTTACGAGGGGGTAGATATGCAGCCCTCCTACAGGGCACTGCGATCTGAGGCCAGTACTCCAGGCTGGCACATTAGCTGGGCAGCCCAAGGCATGGCACCTAGTGGGCATCTGAATAGCAAGGAAGCTTCCGGTTACCTTGTGAGGCACTGCAGGGGATACGAGGTTAAGTAAAGATGCTGTCACCTACCCGTCCCTGAGGACAAGACACCCAGCGTTGACTCAGCCCCACTCTGCTGGGCACAGGGAGATCAACGAGACCGGGTCTTGCCTGCAGGAAGCTCGTGGGCCACTGGGACAGGCGGGCAGGCCAACAATCTAAACTGGGGTGACAAGGGTTGTGGTGGTGGGAGGTGGTGGGAGCATCAGGATGGAGGGAATGGGAGGAACTCGGTAAGAAGACATCTGGACCAAGGCTTTGAGGGGAGGGGTGGACAAGGAAGGGGGGCTGGAAGAGCATGTGCAAAGGCGAGAATGAGAGGAGGAGAAGGGCGTGCTCCAGGAGCTCCGAACAAGGCAGCGCCCCCAAAGAGCCCAAATAACCGGTGGAGTCGCCTCTCCTGGACTTCACCTCCCCCAGGAAGCCTTCCGAGCAGTACTCCCTCAGATCCCCCCTCACAGCAGGCATCCTCTCTCTGCCTTGTCATTGCCCGTTTGCCCCGGGTTTCCTGAGACAGGGACAGAGGGTGCCTTCCTCACCTGCTCACCCAGCACAGGTCCAGGGGGAGTCTGGAGGCTGGAGAGGAAGACTGGCAAGGCTCTGGGGTAACTGGGGCAGGGACCTGACCTGGAGGGCTGGCTAGTCTGCAGCAGGTGGGTCTGTCTGCAGGGGAATCGAGCAGGGCCAGAGGCAGGAGCCGGGCACCACGTCCTGGGGGAAGGGTGGGAGCAGGTGGGGGAGATGAGGGTGGAGAGGCAGTGGGGGCAACTCCGAGCCAGGCTGAGAGCAATTTGGCCTTCTGAGCAAGGGAGGAGAGGCTGGGATGCCCTGGGCGTCGTTGGGGCATGGTCAGCTCACAGCTGCGCCCCTGGGGGAATCCTGGGACTCTTGCTTTGGGGGTGAGGGCAGTGGCTGCGGGGCTGGGTGGGGCCGAGGTCCGGGACGGGCTGCTCAGCCATTCGTCCCGCACACAGATGTTTACTGAGCACCCACTGTGAGCAGCCCTGTGCTGGGCTCCCGGGATTCAGCAGAGAACCAGACAAAGATCCCGGCCATGTCCCAGTGGGGGGAGGTGGCAGTGGAAGTGGATGGAAGGAATAAGCACGTCACATAGTAGGTTCAAAGGCGATGAGTGCTGAAGGGGCATTCACTGGGTACCTACTGTGTGCGAGAATTGGAGGGCCGCCTCTGCCCTCCAGGTGCTCAGCCGAGGGGGGTCAAAACTGTGTGTGTGTGCATGTGCGTGCACCCCCTTCACGGGTCTGTGACGAGTGATCTGTGCGGCCCGTGTGTGCGCACAGCTGTCTGTGGGCGTGGCTGTGAGCCTCTGCAGCCCGAGCGCATCGCTTTCCTGGCGGCTCTGTGCGCTGAGTGAGTGCGCGTGTGAAGAGGGAGGCAAGGGGGTGAGAGCTGTGAGCCCCACCTCCCCCCAGGCGGCAGACGCTGAGGTCTGGTGAGGGGTCTTCTCCCACGCGCCCGCCCCTTGGCTCTCCAGTGGGGGTGGGGCACCCTGGGAACGCCCACGACGTGGGAAGCAGGCCTGGGGCGGCTGGAATGTGTTTGCGTTTCCTGGGTGATTGACAACGGAGCAGGCTGCCTTCCCATGACGGATGTAGGAATGTTTCCGCTAATCAAGGCGGAAGACAGGGGCGTGGGGGCCACCTAGACCTCCCCCAGCCCTGCTCCACGGCCACCTGTCCAGGGCAGTGCTAGGGAGACGCCCCCAGACCCGGGGCCCACGGCGCTCGCCACCCCCTGCTCCCTAGGGTTGGTGAGGACAGTGGGGGTCAGGGCTCAGCCCAGAGGACCACCCCGGATGTGGAGGGCGCTGTGAGTGAGGGAGAGGGGAGAGTGGGCACGCAGGCAGGGAAACTGTCCGATGTTTGGCACTTCCTCCTCACGGCCCCCCAACCCACCCAGCCCCCTCCTGCCAGCCCCACAAAGGGCAGCCTCAGGGCAAGCCCCATCTTTTCTGATTTGCTGTTTAATGGAGCCCTAGAGCAGTCAGGGATGGCAGGACACTGCCCATATGGGGAAACTGAGGTGGGGGGTGAGATGACTGCTCCAGGTCTCACAGCCAGGCAGTGGCCTGGTGGTCCCCGCCCCGGTGGTCCTGACCCTCGGCCCGTGCTCTCCCCAGCCCACTGCCTGCCCTCACCTGGGCCAGCCACGCCAAGGACGCTGACCAGGCTGCTGGGTGCAGGCAGAGGGGGTTTCAGTCCCTGAGCGTAGGGGTGTGGGGAGGGGCAGATAGGAAACACATAATCACCCAGACCAGCCCGGTGTTCCCAGCTGGGACCCCATCTGGAGCTTCTGGAACCAGCTGCCCCAGAACCCCCAGCCCCTCCCAGGGTTTCAAGTCCTGCCGTGGCCTCTGCCCTGCTTGGGCTCTGCCTTGCCCTGGCCTTAGGCTTCCGGGGCTTCTCCCCGGTGAGACGGGGCATTGCCCGGTCTGCACATACCCTGGTGCTGGAAAGAGCCACCAGAGGCCCCAGATATGCGAAGACTTTGTGCCTGAGAACGACCTCCAGGTCAGGGAGAGGTTGTGTGCCCAGGGGGTCCTCCAGCGTGACTGCTCCCAGCCCCCAAGGATTTACTGGAAGGCTGCTGGGGGAGGGGTGGGTTTCCGTGGGGTGCCCTTCCCTTACTGCCCCCCCAGCGAGGAAACTGGCTGAGCCCAGTCTGGAGGTCAACAAGATCTGGGTGGGGGCTGGGGTGGGGCGGGCCAGCAGCTGCAGGGAGGGGAGGAGCCGATAGTGGAAGGAGGGTGAGGACACAGGCTTGGGTGGATAGGACGGGCTTGGTGACTCGGTGGTGACCCCCACCCTGACCCAGTCCCTGCCTTGGGCCATCCCTCTGCGCCAGAGGGGCCCAGCTCCCTTCTCAGATTTGGCTGAGACGTCCTCTCCCTTTGCCTTTCCCAGTCTCCCTGCTTTGAAGATCAGGGAAGGAGGGGTATGTCTATGAGTCACCCTGTGACTCATGGGAGGATGTAGCCAGGGCCTGGAGTGTGTGTGCACTCAGACAAGTGTGTGTGTGTGCACGTGGGTGAATGTGCATAGGTGTGCACACTTGGACAAGCATACATATGTGTATGCATGCACTCAGACGAGTGTGCGAGTGTGCATGCCCTTGGGCGAGTGTGCATGTGTGTGCCATCGGGCAGTGTGTGTGAATATATGTGCATTTGGACAAGCGGACATGTGTGTGTGCATCAGGTGAGTATGCATGTGTCTGTATGTGTACTTGGGTGGGTGTGCACGTGTGTGTGAGCATGGTAGGAGGAGGAAGCTGAGCTGAGGGTCTTTCTTGCCTTTAAAATAGCCAGACCCCCACTGAGGGGCCCGGTGGCCACAGCCTTTACAATCAGCAGAGGAGGTGCCTCCTGTGATGAGAGCCAGTCAGCGGAAGGCCTTGGAGAAGAGCTGGTGGTGTCAGCAGTCAGAAAGAAGAGCTTCTATCTCTACTCCAGTTGGCAGTGCCTCCTGGGATTCCACTGAAGCCTTCATCAGAGTTCCCGACGTGCAGCCTGCCCTACGGAATTCCAACTTGCCGATGCCCAGTCACATGAGTCAATCCTCTGGAGAACCCTGACTCATACAAGGGGAATACGTCACGTTACACTTTCGGTGTCTCAAGGAGCATCAGATAATTCTTTGAGGAAAGATTTGGGAAAAGGGAATTCTGGCAGTCGTGGGGGGCACAGAGTCAAAGGGAACAGAGGAATGGTTTGTGCCAAAAAGCAGCAGCCACAGATGCGGGAGTTTGATAGCAATAACCAAGGCAGCGCGTTTAGGAGGCCCCGATCAATCAACACCCTCTGCGCATCCAGCGGTCACCCGATTGGCTATAACTGCCCCCCAGCTCGGGCTGCTGGTCAGCCCCATTCTCTGTCTTACCCACGAGGTTACCCGAGAGTGCCATTCAGAGGCTGGGCCAACATCTGCTCACACGGGTCCCTTGTGTCCTCAGATCCCAAGCCGGTGGCGCTGTGCAAACCCAGACATTCGGTCTGCCGCCACGATGGTTTCCTGGAGAACCCACCTTGACTCCTGTCTAGGTAATTCTCCCAGAACTCTCAAATCATCAGTGTCATCAACCCTGGAAATCTGCCAGGGCCTGATGTCATTCCTGGTGTATGTCTTCTGCGTCAACATTTCTCCTCTTTTCGACATTTGAAACCGCAGTTGCCTGTCTTTGGTGCCGGGCTCCAGTCCCATTCTCCACATTTCCTCAAAGGTGGTGGCCGTGTTTCCCGGGACTCCCTGGGCGGGCTCAGTGACAGCCACAGCTTTCATCAGGCAGGGGGGCTGTGGGAGGTGATAATGGGTATACTTCTTTGTTAAATTGAGCTTTTAATTTTGAGGTCATCCTAGATTCACATGCCATTGTAAGAAATAATACAGAGAGACCCTGTGTACCCGCCACCCCGTTTTTCCCGATGGCCACATTGCACAAAACCATAGCACAATATCACAACCGCGGGTCCCCCCTCTGCCCCGTAGCCACTCTCTCTCCCCTCTGACCCCTCCCCACACCTTTACCCTCGGCAACCACAAATCTGGTCTTCATTTCTGTATTTTGTGTATTTCATCATTTCAAGGATGTTACATAAATGGACACATACAGTATGTCATCCTTTGGGGTTGGCTTTTGTCACACAAGTCTCAACGGTTTGTTCCTTTTGACTGCTGAGTGGGATACCACAGTTTGGTTAATTCATTCCTTGAAGGACATCTGGGTTGTTTCCAGTTTTTGGCTATTATGACTAAAGCTGCTATAAACATCCGTGTGCAGGTTTTTTTGTGTGAACATAAGTTTTCATTTCTCTGGGATAGATGCCCAGGAGTGCAATTGCCGGGTGGTATGGTAGCTTCATGTTTGAAAAAAATTTTTTTTTTTTTTTAAGAAACTGGCAAACTGTGTTCTGGAGTGGCTGTACTGCTCTCCTTTCCCACCAGCAATGTGGGTTTCTTCACATCCTTGCCAGCATTTGGTGTTGTCACTATTTTGTTTTAGCCGTTTAGATGTGTAGTGCTCTCTCGTTGTGGTTTTAATTTGATTGGCATTTCCTTGATGGCTAATGATGTTGAGCATCTTTTCATGTGCTTATTTGCCATCCATGTGTTCTCTTCAGTGAAATGTCTCTTCATGTCTTTTGCCCATTTTTCTAATTGGCTTTTTTTTTAACTGTTGAGATTTGAGAATACTTTACATTTCTAGATACTAGTCCTCTGTTGCATATGTGGTTGGCAAATATTTTCTCCCAGTCTGTAGCTTTGTCTTTTCATCCTCTTAACAGGTTCCTTCACAGAGCAAAATATTTTATCAATTTTTCCTGTAATGGGCCATGCTTCTGGTGTCAAGTCCAAGAACTCTTTGTCTAGCCCTAGATCCCAAAGAGAATCTCTTGTTTTTTCCCTAAAAGTTTGATAGCATTACATTTATGTTCACAATACATTTTTTAAACAAATCAATTTTATTGATGCATATTAATAAAGCATACAATTCATCCAAAGTGTACAATCAATGGTATTTGGTATAATCACATAGTTGTGCATTCATCACTTCAATCATTATTAGAGCATTTTCATTATTTCAATGATAATAATAATAATAAACAAAAAACAGACAAAAAACAAACAAGAAAATTCTTCACTCACAATACATTTTTAGGCAATTTTTGTGTAAGACATAAAACTTGGGTCAGAATTCTTTTCTTTTTGCCTCTGGATGTCTAATTGCTGCAGCTCCATTTGTTGAAAAGTTCGTCTTTCCTCCATTGAATTGCTTTTGCACTCTTGTCAAAAACCAATTTGACACACTTGTGTGGATCTGTGTCTGGTTTCCGTATTCACGTCTCTTGACATAGGTGTCTCCTGACAGCATCCCACGGTCTGGTGCACTGCAGCTGTAAGTCTTGAAACTGGTTAGACAGACTCTTCCCGCTTTATTCTTATTTTCCCAAAATTATTTTGGCCATTTTAGTTCCTTTGCCTTTAGAATAATCTTGCCTATATCTACAAAAAATAAAAAATCTTGCTGGGATTTTGGTCAATACTGCACTAAATCTGTATATCATTTTAGGGAGAACTGACATCTTTACCATGCTGTCTTCCAATCCATGAACACTGTGTGTTTCTCCATTTATTTGTCTTCTTTGATTTCTTTCATTAGCATGTTGTAGTTTTCAGCAAGCAAGTCCAGTACATGTTTCATTAGATTTACCCCTAAGTATTTAATTTTTTTGGTGCGATTGTAAATGGTACTATATTTTAAATTTTGATGTCCATATGTTCATTGCTTGTGTACAGAAGTACAATTGATTTTTGTATATTATTCTTGTATCATGTGACCTTGCCAAACTCACTTATTAATTCAAGGAAATTTGTTTTATTTTGTAGATTCCTTGGGATTTTCTACATAGAAAATCAGGTTATCTGCAAATAGGGTCAGTGTTATTTCTTCTTTTCTAATCAGTATGCCTTTTATTTCCTTTTCTTGTCTTTTTACACTGAACTTCCAGTTCCATATTGAATAAGAATGTGAGGGTAGATATCTTTCCTTGTTCTTGATCTTAGGGGGAAAGCATTTTGTTTTTCATCAATAAGTGTAAAGTTTGCTGTAGGTGTTTTGTAGACATTCTTTATTAAATCAAGGAAGTCCCCCTCTATTCTTATTTTTTCTTAGAGTTTTCATGATGAATGAATGCTGAATTTTGTCAAATGCTTTTTTCTGCATCAATTGATATGATTGTGTGATTTTTCTTGTAACCTGTTAATATGATGGATTACATTGATTGCCTTTCAAACATTGAACTAGTTTTGTACTCCTGGAATAAATCTCAATTGGTAATGATATATAATTCTTTTTCTATATTTCTGAATTTGATACTATTTTGTTAAGGATTTTTGCATCTATCATTATGAAGAATATGGGTCTGTAGCTTTTTTTTTTTTTTTTTTTTGAGGTACCATTGAACCCGGGAGCCACATCAGCTTCTCTGAGTTAGTTTTTTTGTTTGTTTTGCTTGTTGTTTGTTTTTGTTTATTCAGGAGGCACTGAGAACTGAACCCGGGACCTCCCATTTGGGAGGTGGGTGCTCAACCTCATGGGCCACATCTGCTTCCTGTAGTTTTCTTTTATTGTACTGTCTTTGATTTGTTGGCAGGGTAATATTAGCTTCACAAAATTAATTGGGAAATGTTCTTCTATTTTCTGGAAGAGATTGTGTAGAATTGGTGTTAATTATTCTGTAAATATTTGGTAGAATTCTATGGTAAAATCATCTGGGCCTGGAGATTTCTTTTTTGGGAATTTTTAAATTACAAATTCAATTTCCTTAATAGTTATAGGGCTACTCAATTATCTATTTCCTATTGGATGAGTTGTGGTAATTTGTGTTTTTCTGGAAATTGGCGCATTTCATCTAAGTTGTTAAATTTACATGTGTAGAGTTATTCATAGTATTTCCTTATAATCCTTTTGATATCTGCAGGATCTACAGTGATATCACCCATTTCATTTCTGATATTGATAATTGTTTCTTTTCTCTTTTTCCTTTGTCACTCTTACTAGAGTTTTGTAGATTTTGTTGGGTTTTTTCAAGGAAACAGGTCCCTGTCTCACTGATTTTCTGGTTTTGTTTTTTTTTTCTGTTTTCAATTAATTGATTACTGCTCTTATCTTTATTTGATTTCTGTCCTTCTGCTTGCTTTGAGTTTGTTTTGCTATTCTTTTTCTAGGTTCCTGAGATGGGAGACTTTTCCTCTTTTCTAATGTGTGCATTAAGTATTATAAATTTCCCTCTCAGCACTGCTCCAGCTGTGCCCCACACATTTTGATATATTGCATTTTTATTTTCATTCAGTTCATCATGATTTTGGATTTCCCTGGAGACCTCCTCTTTAACCTATGGATTATTTAGAAGTGTATTGTTTAATTTTCAAGTGTTTGGAGAGTTTCCTGTTACCTTTCTTTTATTGATTTCTAGGTTGATGCCACTGTGGTTGGAGAATACACTCTATCTGATTTCAATTCTTTTGAATTTGCTGAGGTTTGTTTTCTGATCCTGGATGTGGTCTGTCTTGGCATATGTTCTTGGGGCACTTGAAAAGAACATGTATTCTGCTGTTGGATGTAGTGTTCTATAAATATTGCTCAATCCTCTTGGTTGGTGGGGCTGTGAGTTCTACATCTTTGCTGATTTTCTGTCTAATTGTTCTATCACTTGTTGAGAGAGGGTGTTGAAGTCTACAACTATGATTGGGAATTTGACTATTTCTCTTTTTACTTCTATCAGATTTTTGCTTCATATGTTTTGCAGCTCTGTTGTTTGGTGCATGTATGTTTAAGATTGCTGTTTCTTTTTGGTGAGTTTACCCTTTTATCATTACATATTGTTTTTCTCTATCTCTGGTAATTTTCTTTGCTCTGAAGCCTATTTTATCTGATATTAATATAGCCACTCCTGCTTTCTTTTTTCATGTAAATTCAAAATTTTAGGGTTCCTTTTGTGGAGTAAGCCAGGTTCTTCATTGTTTACAGGGTTGTTTCTGAGTTGCAAAAATTATGTACCCCTCCCCATGTTTTTAGTACTTCCTATGTTCCCCCATTCAATTTTGGTTGCCATAATCAGACAGACAGAAAGTGCAAGGATCTTTTTTCTTGCATTTTTGGTGGAAACCTTAGAAACAAACATTAACAGCTCTAGGTCTGTCAGATAGATACGTCACTGCTTTCTTTTTTTTTTTTCTCTTAACTTTATTTGTACATTTAATAATTGAAAATATAAACAATTAAAAACTAAAAAGTAAACACAGATGAATAAATATATACATTTCTCCATTAAATGTAATGGATACATATAATTTTTTTTGTGTGTGTGTGTGGATCAAACAATATGTTACACAATATATTTAGTTCATAGTAATGCATTCATACAGTATTTGTCCTTTTGTGTCTGGCTTGCTTCACTCAGCATAATGTCCTCCAGATTCATCCATGTTGCCATATGCTTTACAACTTCATTTCTTCTTACAGCTACATAATATTCCATCGTGTGAATAGACCACAGTTTGTTTATCCATTCATCTGTTGATGGACACCTGGGTTAAAGCAACACAGTTTTAAACTCCTATGGCTCATTCTGTGGGTCGTGATTCCTTCCTCAGGTCTTCTGGTTGTCTCAAGAATCTAGACTCCTAAATTCCTCATTTGAGTTTGAGTCCCTTTTACATCAAACTTACTTCCTAACAGGCCTTTCATAGACTTTGTCTCTCTCCCTCTTATATACAGTATAATTCTTATTCTCGGTTACCTAACAATATTGTGAAAGTCAGCCTCCAAAACGTGGGGACAAGGGTCCCTCCTTCCCAGGATGATGAATGTCTCTCTGTTCTTGATAAAAGGACATACAATGCTTGGCACAGCTAAGCTAGGCTATCAGTTCTCTGCAACAACAAATTTTGCCAAGGGCAGAAAAGTATCTATTCTTACAGAAAGGTATTAAAGGACTAGATGTTCATTAAGAAGAAAAGGGGGTGGGAGGAGGGAAACTAGGCCAAGGCTTCATTTGCATGAAACATCAAAAGGATCAGTATGTAAAACCTGAAAATGCTTCTCCAGGATACGAAGTCATTATGTTTTGGAAATGTGACTCTCCTCAAGTTACTAGATGCTTTTCCTTAGAATCTTTCTTCTCCAGCTGCTTACCCTGTGTACAGTAACCTCAAAGAAACAGAAATAAAGCACTTATCCAATTTATAAGGAATTTGCTGCCAAAAACATATTTTTAGGAGTTTATCTGCTAAAAAACATGAACTCAAATGTAAAGAAACATAGCATTATCTTCCTGGTATCCCTTGAAACTTTAAGAACAATATGTGGGAAGCCAAGAAAATGGACTGTTCTGGCAGTCTTTTCCAGCTTTGTGATGTTTATCAGCAATTTTATTTATGAAAAGGCCATCCTACAATTTTATGAAGAGTGGTGACTGTTAAATGTAACACACTTAGGTATGGACTGTGTTTTGGTATTGTCTTAAACTATACTTGTTGTATAGCAACTTCTTCTTCACCCCTCATCAGAAGCTAGATGCCTGATAAAACTGACTTTGAATTCACAGTGCAAGATCAAACCCAGCAGCCAAACAGGTCAGACCTTCAAAACCACATTGAAATGAGCTGACATAGGGTCACATTCAAGACAGCTCTCACTGAAACCAACTGTGAATTCACATAAATGGTCTGTGGATTAGGGATCTGAAGAAAGTTTATTACAACAGTCAATGTTAGTGTCATGGTATCTTATAGATAGCCCACCTTCTTTTGTTGTCTGATTAGTTCAGTTGCTTAGAGCCTGCTCCTAAATATGTCAAAGTTGTGGATTTCATTTTCAAATGCTTAGCATAGAGGAAAATATTACTGCTTCTTACAGATGTGGCTTAGATATCATCAGCCACTACTATTAGAATGATGAATGGCTGATACAGCACCAGTGTTTCTATGTCATCATGCCTAGTATGAGATGATCTAGCATGAGTGTGGTTAAGGTCATTGGTTCTACTATGAGATGGACTGAAGTGCAATCCTAGGTACTCTACATATTAGCTGTGTGACTTTGGGAAAATAACTTAACATTTCTGTGCCTCAGTCTCACCATCTCATCAAGGAAATGACAATAATAATAAAATAGACTTCATATGGTTGTTATGAGGATTTCAAAGACCTAGTACATATCAAGCACTTACAATAGGACTGGTTCAGAATAAGTACCATTAATTGTCTTATTAATGATACTTTATTAGGTGGTAAAACACTCAAAATGTATGTCTTATGGATTGTGGGGTTGCAAGTCAACTTTATATATATATATATACACACACACATACAGAAATATATATGCTATCATTTTTATTAATATTCCGGCACCTGCTCTACTCTTTCCCTACCAACTCAGGCTGCCCCATGATGGGGGGAAATGTGGGGGGGGTGGATTAGCCCTAAGAGAGACTGAGCTCTCAAAGCCTTAACAGGGTAGGTAGGGGTGCCTCCACCTCCCACTCCCAATCCCTCACCAAAAACAAATCACTTTTTTTTTTTTTTTTTTTGTAAAATGATATATAATACATATGCATATATGTGCATTTGTTTACATAAATGTTATATGTTATATATATATGTATACATTTTATAAAGGTGCCTAGATTACCCAAATATTACTCAGAAACTACAGGGATTCCCATGCTCCCCACCGCCCACACCCCCAACAATACCCCACACAACCATTCCCCATCCACGTGGTACTACACCCACAATGGATATACACATCCTGGGGCCTTGCCACCGAGCATAGACCACAGTTCACATCACAGGCCACACTCTCTCCCACCCAGTTCTGCATGGTATATTCTGATGGAAAATGGCCTACATTCGTCGCTGCTTCACCACTCAGGACAATCCCCAAAGTCCGAAAAAAGCCCGAGCATTTCAACTGCTCCTCCTCACCCTGCCCCAAAAATGTCCAGTGGCCACCGGCTCCACCACACTGTTACAATTTCTTCCATTGCCTGAATCACAATATGTCTACAACAGAACACCACCAAGTCCACTCTAGTCCACAGCTCCTCCCCCCATCCTGAGGGGACTTGGAAGGTGATGTCCACTACACCGCCAAGTGAGAGAGGGTTTATATTCCATGGATATAGTGGATAGGATTATCCTGCCTTCAGCTGCAGGTCCTCTCCATTCCGTGGGATGTCTGTTGCCCATCGTCGCCTCCTCTCCAGGTTACTTGGATGAGTCCATTGAGCTGTAGGGTAGGATTTGCAGCTCCACTGAGATTCCAGGCACAGCTGGCACATAGGTGGGCCAGAGGATACAGTCTCTGGAAGTACACCTAAAAACTCCTGCATCACATATAGGTTTGAGTAGAAGGGACTGATGGACCATGTGCAGGAATGACTTGTTTGAGTCCAACTCAAAACAAATCACTTTAAATCACTGACGCTTGGTTTTCTCATTTATAAAAAGGAAATTATGGTATTATGTACTTCATAGTGCTTTTTCCTGAGAATAATTGAGCATGTACATCTAAAGCACATAGCACAGGGCCTGGCACAGACCAAGCATTCAATAAATAGCAACCAAGATCTTTGTCTAAATATACACATTACAGTGGAATGTTTTCCCAGCCATTATTGTTATCATTCTGATAACTGCATATTTGGATGTTCACTGCCACAGCCAACTGAATCTTAGGGATCATCCCAATGTGCTTTTTATATATAGATTAAAAGCAGGCCAATAGGGAAACGGTTGTGGCTTAAGCGATTGAGCTCCTTTCTACCATATAGGAGGTCCAGGGTTCATTTCCCGGGGCCTCCTGGTGAAAAGCAAGCTGGCTCACGCAGAGTGTTGGCCCAAGCAGAGAGCTGGCACAGCAAGATGACACAGCAAAAAGAGACACAGAGGAGAGATAACAACAGATGCAGCAGGCCAGGGAGCTGAGGTGGCACAAAACATTGAGCACCTCTCTCCACTCCGGAAGGCCCCAGGATCGGTTCCCGGTGCCGCCCAAAAAGAAGACAAGTACAAAAGAACACACAGAGAGTAGACAGCGAGCACAAAACAATGGAGGGGAGGGGAGAGGAGAGGGGAGAGAAATAAATAAATAAATAAATCTTAAAAAAAAAAAAAATAGGCCAATAAAGTCATTTAAGGAGATTTTACAAGCCTCAGAGATGTAGTAAATCAGTGTCAGTTGAACCAAAGGAAAAAAAATATTACTCTGGTAGAAATAAAAATGGTTAATCAAGTCATCTGCATTAGCATTTCAGCACTTATATAATAACACCTACCCCCCCTAAAAAAAATGTTTTAGTATAATTCTTGATTATAATACTAAATCATTACTAGGAAAAATTTTAAATCATTCATTACTGGCTTAATTTATTTATTCACTTATTGAGCAAATACTGATTGAGCACTGACTATGTCCCAGGAAATTGAGATTAAATTTTACTTTAGTAAATATTTTTTAGTTATGCTAATACTAAAGTCATTTTCTTTTCCTTTTCATATACCAAATGATACTGGGGTGATTATCTGAAAAGGATAATTTTTGATGATTTTTTTAAAATTTGCCATGGATGATCCAGACTGAAAATCAAAATCTCACAGAATTTCCATTTGGAATTCTATTCTCTATTAACTGCCACATTGTTAAATCATTTGTCAAAGATAAGTGGCAAAATCAGGAATAATGGAAATGGGTTACTGATTTCACGTCCAGATCAAATGTATGAAAATGCATTATTCATTGAGAGTGGACATTTAGAGGTCTCTGGAGTTGGATAAGGTCTCAGAGATCCCAGGTTTATTGCCACATTTACAGATAAAGAAAGTCAAGAATCAGTGAAGTAAGTAATTCATCCTAAGTAAAAAAACAGATAATGAGCAGAAGCAAGACTTGAACCCATGTCTTCTGATTCCAAGTGCACTGTGCTATTTTGATAAATCAGTTTAGAATTGAGTACTGCCACTGCATTCAAAAAATCTCCTTAAACTGCAGATGGAAAGTCCCCAGTGGAAAAAAAAAAATAAAAAGACTTGCCTTCTTTTTAAAAAATCTGTAGTCACTCTTTTCAAATCCAAATTTTTTCAAGTCTGTCTTCAGTTTTCTTATCAATGAACAAAGGATGGAAACCCATATCTAACTTAAAGAATTATTGAGAGAGGATTAAATAAAATATTATGAAATGTTAAATTAAATAAACAATTATGTAGTATTTATACAAAACATCTTGCTAGGCACCATAGGGAACTCAAAGAGGAACAGAATATTGGCCTCTCAGCTAAGAGCTTACTTACATTTATGCTTATACCCAGTTAGTATACAGGAGATGAAAGACAATTCGTATTTCACAACTTTATTTTAAGCTTGCCCAGTGGATGTAGATTGTACAGTGGATGTGAATTGTAGATTGGACCTAATGCTGTCACCAGTTGGTAAAACCAAACAGTGACTGCAAGTTGCTAAATGAGAAGAGCTGGAAACTGTTTCTGTTAACAACAAAAACAGTTGCATGTTTCTCAGTCCGTTGGCCTCTATAGCCTTGTCACCACTTTTCACCAGCAATCCCAGTGAAGGTCTCATAGAAACCCATTCCTTTCCTTTAGAGCACATATCTCAGGTTTTAATTAAACATTTATTAAGATGATTATTTGATTTCTTTTTGTCTGTACCACCAGAACATAATCTCCATGAGAGCAGAGGCCATGTCAATTTTTGCTCACCATTGTATCTTCAGAGCCTAGCACAGGGCCTGGCACATAACAAGTCATCAGTCAATATTGTTAGATGAGTTAATAAATTCCATAATATCAAAGCTAAGACTGTCAACCAGAATAGAAGCAGAGAAGAGAGCCTTTCTCAACTAAGGTTTTACAGGAGAATTAAGTCCTAAAGAAAATGGCTTGGGTGACTATCTTTTCAATACTTGCAAGGAGCCAGCAAGCCAAAAACGTCAAAGGTGCAGGGAAAATAGGAACCCAACAAAAGCCTGCTCTTTCTAGCCAAAAGACCAGGAAATGAACAACCTATGAAGACAGAACACTTTTAGACAATAACGTCATTACTCCAGCCAAAACATCAGGGAAAGTACTGAGCACCACCTCCACCAATGCCAACAAAGGCCAAGTGGGGAGCCTCCTAGGCTCTAAGAAAGCATGTACAAGTCTTGTATGCTAAAAACTACACAATGCTGGTGAAAGAAATCAAAGATCAAAATAAATTGAGAGACATATCATGTTCATGGATTAGAAGACTCAACATAATAAAATGTCAAATGACTCCAAATTGATACACTGGTTTAATGTAATTCTTCCCAAGTCCCAGCAAAGTTTTTGTAGATATAGACAAGATTATTCTAAAATTTATATGAAAAGGCATGGGAACAAAAATAGCTAATCTTTTTTTTTTGAAAAAGAAAAAAGTGGGAGGAATCAGTCTTCCAGATTTTAAGGCTTATTATATAGCTATAGTAATCAAGACTATAGTACTGGCAGAGGGATAGACACATAAATCAATAGAATAAAATAGCAGACCCAGAAATAGACTCACACAATTATTCCCAAATGATTTTTGACAAAATGTGCAAAAGCAATTCAATTAAAAAAGTATAACTCTTTCAACAAATGGTGCACATGGGCATCCATAGGCAAAATCGGAACCTCAACCTAAACTTCAAACCTCATACAAAAATTAATCCAAAATGGGTCATGAACTAAAATGTAAAACATAAAATAATAATTTAGAGAAAAACATAAGAAAAAAATCTTCAGAATCTAGGACTAGACAGAGTTCTTGACACCAAAAGCATGACTCATGAGAGGAAAACTTGATAAATCTGACTTCATCAAAATGTAAAATTTTGCTCTGTGAAAGTCTCAAGAGGATGAAAAGACAAGCTACAAACTGGGAGAAAATTTTGCACACCACATAACCAAAAGGACTGCTGTCTAAAGTTATAACAGTGCTCAAAACTCAACAGTAAAAAAAATAACTTTTAATCCAATTAGAAAATGGAGGAAAGGCATGAAGAAACATTTCACCAAAAAGGATATAAAGATGCAAATAAGCACATGAAAAGACGTTCAATATATCATTAGCCATTAAAGAAATGGAAATTAAAACCACAGTGAGACAACATTACATGCTTGTCAGAATGGTTAAGGTAAAAAAACAAACCAAAAAAACACCTAATGCTAGCAAAGATGCAGAGAAAGTAGATCACTCAGACATTGCTGGTGAGAATGTAAAATGACACAGTCACTCTGGAAAACAGCTGGGCAGTTTCTTAAAAAAAACTAAAACATGCAACTATCTTGTGACCTAGCAATTGCATTCCTGGGCATTATCTCAGAGAAGTGATGACTTATGTTCACACAAAAACATATGCAGGAATGTTTATAGCAGCTTTATTCCTAACAACCAAAACCTGGTAAACACCCAGATATCCTTTAAAGGTAAGTGGTTAAACAAACTGTAGTACCTCTATACCATGGAATACAACTCGGCAATAAAAAGAAATGAACCGTTGAAACGTGCAACAATCTGGATGAATGTCCAGAAAATTATGCTGAGTGGGGAAAAAAAGGCAATTTAGAAGATTACATACTGAATGCCTCCATTTATATGACATTCTTGGAATAGTAAAATTTAAGAAAAACAAGTTAATGGTTGCCAGAAGTTAAGAAGAGTGTGGGGGCAGGATGGGAAGTGGGTGTGGCTATAAAGGGCACATGAGGGAACCTTATGGTGTTGCAAATGTTTTGTACCTTGACTGCATCAATGTCAATATCTTAGCTATGATACTGTAACATAGATTTGCAAGATGCTACCTTGGAGTAAAGTGTACATGGGATTTCTTGATATTATTTCTTACCACTGCATGTGAATCTACAATTATCTCATCATAAGATGTTTAATTTCAAAATTAAATTATTAAAACAAATACACACATTTCTGGGATTAGATTTTAGATGTCATGATGAGTTTGACTCTCTTTCTCATGTTCTTAGATCTCTGATTTATTGTCATAACAAATATTATTGCAGGTTAATCTGTTAAATTCAAAGATGAGTAGTTGTGTGGCATTTTTAATGCCTTTGGAAAGTTTGGAAATTTTTTAAAAGCCTGTGAAAATAGGACTTTTTTGTTTGCTTTAGAGCTACTCCTACTGAAGTATAATAGTGATATTTTACCTTCCTTTCCAGCAGCCTCCAATCTTGTGACATTCATAAACACATT
>JAQZBX010009497.1:7921-46111 GCA_029593785.1 Cabassous unicinctus
TTTTTTTTTTTTTTTTCTCCATTAAGATGAGATTTCTCATTAAGTGAAGGACAGTGACTAAAACATTTCAAAGTTTATTTTCCTAGGCTATAGGATGTTGCTGTGACCAAATTCATTTAATTAGTAGAAGCACTTGTACACTGTACAATAAAAATTTATGCAAAGTGAAACAAAGTCATACAGTTTTGGAAACAACCATCCATCAGCTTTGATCTAGTTTCCAACAAAGCTATTATATACCCTTTGATTCCCAAACTAGTGCCTTCTCTCATTTAAGATACACTATCACAGTTTAATGTGAATTTGACCATAAGAATGATATACTGTTGATATGCTGCTTCACAAACCATGTAATATTCATAGGAGGGAGAGTGTTCCTCAGATTACAGATAGAGTATATGAATAATACTCTGTCACTGCCAGTGTTATTGATAATTTTTCCGATTATCATTTCTAAAACAGAGTGCCAAAATATTTTTTTTTAACATCATCCTCATTTTGATTTAATGTGGTTCATGTAAGAAAAGAAAGAAGGTCACTGGTTGGGGTATCCGAAAACCAGCAGGTAAGTTGGCATAAGAGGCAGAAAGAATGCAGGATTTGGAGTGCTTGGAATTGTCTCATACTAGTTACATAACCTCAGTAGAGACACTTTACTTTCCTAGACTTAAGTTTTCTCATTTGTACAACAGGGAAAATGAGACTCACTCTTTTAATTGAGAGTTCTTGTAAGGATACAAGGATACAATTTGTATATATACACATTGTATGTTTAGTTGCTTATTTCCATTTGTCAAAATTTCAAAAAAAGGAAATGTCTATCTATGGTAAGGCCACTTCTAATCCTAGTCTCAGAGTATGTTATCTGGAGGAACTGAAATTTTTCCAAATCATCGAGTACTGTTCCTTTTTGCATAATAGTTTAGTCCTTAGTTTATCCTTTCTTCTCTCATTTTACTATAAGGAGAAACCATATGGCACCTTCCACATTTTGTTTGAAAATCAAAGCTAAATATACAAGTTCATCACTTACAAATTTTGCCTTCCATCCAAAATAAGAACTTAATTTCACCATTTTCTCTGCCACTTTATAAGTATTGCCTTTTCTGAAGTTTCCAATAAGATATTCATCATTTCTTCCTAATGCCCTATTAAAAGTAACTTTAACATCCATATTTATACCAACATCCTGTAAGTGCAATGTGTGTGTGTGTGTGTATATATATATATATATGATATAAGATAATATATATGATAAAATAAAAAATATAGAAATCCTGATATTTATCCAAATATTTTAATTTGATTTAGTTAGATTTATTGCTCTACCTAGGAGAACTGTCATGTTTAATAAGAATTGACTGGGGAACAGATGTAGCTCAATGGTTGAGCTCCTGCTTCCCATGTATGAGATCCTGGGTTCAATCTCTGGTATCTCCTTAAAAAAACATATTGACTGTTATCAACAACTGGTATGTAAGCCTGCATTAGCAGTACACATTCTGTATTGCTTGCCTTTTCCCAGTTTCTTTATCATTGTTCCATTATTCTTGTTTGTTTCCACAATTATTTTTACATTTTTCCTTTTAAAAAATCAGTTGTGGTTTTCTATAGCTTGGAATTTTGAAATGTCTTTGAAACTGTGTTTCTAGAGTCTTGGGATCCATTTAGATTAAATGACAAAATTTTAAGAGTTACATATGAGGCCACAGTGGTTTTCTCTTGAACTCAGACAGTAAATTCTGCTTAACTTGCCACTATTTCCTAGAAGAAATGTTTGGGAGAAAAATTAATTCTTGAAAGCAGTAAGTGAATAAAGAGAATACAGAGGAGGACTACCAGGGACCTTTTTCTTAAGGAAATGTTCATTATCTGATAGAGGCACTAAATGCAAATGAGAACGTTCAGAAATTCTTCTTAACAAATCTGAAAGCTCCTGATGTAAATCATGTCTAAAGAAATGGGAAACTATTAATTTGTAAAACACGCATAGCTCCTGAACTCATGGAGCTTAGTTTCTAATGCAAGAAAATGATATTTATATATCATAAGCAGAGAAATAGATATAATAACAAACTGTGGAATTTATTTTAGTCAAAATTACAGGATGTTTTGAATGTCTACATCAAAGAAATTACAGAGCAAGCCTCAGAGCCATTGTCCCAGAAAGTGAGGTTGGACCTATATTCTGATCCCTATGTGGGAATTAATTACGTGAAAACATCAGGAGTGTTTGGGGACCACTCCAAACAGAGGTAGCCGACTTTATAAAGGCCTTAAGTGGCAAAGGAGGAAGAGCAACACAGAATGCGGAGCTGAAGGTTATTTAGGAAGGAAAAGGGTGAAAAAAGGTTGAAGAGGTCTGAAAGAGACTGAAAAAGGAGGTGAAAGATCACTGTCTTCATAGCAAGAAAAATAGGAAGTCATAGAAGGGTTTCCAGCAGTCCACCAGCTTCCCCTGGGGAATCTGAACTCAACTTCAGCATCAACTTGATTAAAGATAAACATAAGTATTTCTATATTTTTTGATTTATCAAGCCAAACAATTTGAATTGCATGCTTGATAAGAATTATTTTCCACCAAATTGTTAATGTGCCAAAATATGTACAAATAAGACTGACTTTGTTAGATGGAAATATTATCTTCCCAGAAAGAGGGAAATTATAAAATAATATTAGGACCTAAAATAAATAAATATGTAGCACAATATATTAATGCCCTCAAAATATTTTAATACATTTACTATTTCATATCAAACAGAGAGAAGATCCATCAAGAAAAATGCACCTTCTTATAGGAGTGAAGAAAAAAAAATTCATTCACTTAGGGAGGAAGAAGTATAATGGTGAAAAACATGATCAAATAAACCACATAGGATATGATTTAGCCATTGCACAGTTTAATTTTGTACCTTAATTAGATCTGTACCTTTGCTGACCAATATAATGATAAAAAGTAAAAACAAAAAACAAAAAACAAAACTCATATATTTTCCATCTAGCTAAATATAAGCACTCACATGGTATTTTTTTCTAAAGGAATACAACTTCTATTTTACTGACTCATCTAAAGTAAGCAAAGCAAACAAAAACAAAACCAACCTAAATTAAACTAAGCAAATGTCCATATAAAACAAAACAATTATAACAACAACAAAAATATATTGACATGATTTTGGCTTGAGAAATAACCAGACTGATAAGGCATTTTAATTAATTTGTTTATATATTTTAACTCATGTTTCCTTTGTTTGAATACTCTTGTTATACTTTCAAAATGCATAAATATACATTTAGTTAACAAAGCCATGTTTTTCTTTTCATTCTCCAATGAATAATTATTAAACTATTATAAACAATATAACTATTAATGAATTCTAAATTTTTGTTACAGATTTGAGGCCTCTATATCTATATAGGTCATAACTATTAACATACAATTTTATACATGTAAATTTAATTTATTTAATACTAAGAAGATTACTTTAATAGTTTAATTTGACCAAGACATAGTTGATTGTAAAATGAAATATGTAAATATATAATCAAGAGTTGATTAAAATATAATACCTAAAATATTAACTTCTAAAAGGCTTATTATTTAATGCAGGGTTTGAAATAAAAGAAAGTTTTATTTATTTTATTTTATTTTATTGCTTATGAGTTTATTCTTTTAAAGCACACATCAATGAATTACTTGATGTAAGCAGCAGAGTTTCAAAAAAGTGTGTTTTCTAATTCTTTCAGATATAAAAAATACTGGCCCATTCCAATTTCATTGTTTGTAAAAAGTAATAAATCTGGAATTAGATATTTTGCCAACATATCACTGAGTTTGTGATTTAAATGACTTCTATAATATTTAATATCAGACATGATTACTTTTGGAATGTGTGAAGTGATGAGGCCAAACAAGCTTTGAGAAGTTTCAAGAGCTAAATTAACTCCAAATATTCAAATGGCTTCTATGAAACCTCTTTGCTTTCATGGTTGAAAGAACAATTTATACCCAAAGTTAGATCTTAAAAACAGTTGTTATTACTATTGCTACATGAGGATCTACTTCTTTGAATTTAAACTGAGTATATTTCAATGAAAAATTTTGGTGCACTATACAAAATAGAATAGGAATTAATGATTTATCTTTGTTTTGGGTATCTTCTATAAAATTTTAAAAAATTCTTATCTCTACCTAAAGATTTTCAAATTTATTTAATAGTTGAATCACTTTAAATTATGTGATTCAACTATACCAGTATACCAGTGAAGTATGACTATTTTTTGTAGGAAAATTCTCTTTTTGTGTAGTCTATTGCTTTATAATAGCTTAGGATATTATTTCTGTAGGTGTTTGATCAAGCACATTGAATTCATATGATAACATAAGTCTTTCACTTACAAATGGATGCTACTTTTTATCTGAAGACATAATTATAGATTTGAAGATTGTGTAACTTTTTCAATGAGATGATTACTTTTTCTATTCCATATTAATTTTCAAATATACATTTATTCCCTTGATTTGTTCCTTTTAAGCCTTAAATCATGATTGTAATTAGCTGTATATTAAAGTGTGCTACACTTTTGCAAGTTGAACCAATATTGACTAGTGAAGCCAAGACAAATTGCTGTAATTGTTATAACTCTGCAAAATATATCTTTGGTCTCTAATTTTGAAAGTCACATTGTTCATTGATTAGCATCATAAAAAATGTTATCTCTGATTAACACTGTTGTGATAAACTTGCTTGTTGAAGCAATTTCAATATCATTATCTTAAAACAGCATGTGAGGGACTTCAGTTAGTTAAAGTTAATAGAAAAAAATATCTATATTAAATATCTATAGACTTTATTTAGAAAATTATATATATTATAAACATGTCATTTACAGTATGACAAAGAAGTTTAAATGTTAGTAGTTTAAAATTTCCCTGAGAAATATTTATTAAAATAATTTACATACAGAATTAAAACATCTAATGCATTTGTTTTCCTTGTGCAATTCATGACTAAAGTTTTCCACATCAAACATTTCATAACACACCCTCTGCAAGAGATAACAACTAGTCATTTATTATTCATTCATCTATGAAAAATATACTTATTTATTCTGTGCTAGAAATCTGCTGTTGGCCACTCTAGATCCATGTCCCATATTTTTTTTAATACACCTTTATGGCCCATGAAGCTGATCCATATGGACTGCTGCCTTGCTCTGTCTTATGGCATTAGGTCAACTGGTGCCCTGGCAGGACGTGACAGGGAGAGAGAAGAGTAAAAACAGTGTTTCTACCCACTCTATATCTCTACATGTGTGGTACATAATTACAGCAAATATACAGACCATTCCTGGGAACGGATGTGGCTCAAATGATTGGGTGCCTCCCTCCCACATGCGAGGTCCCAGGTTCGGTTGCTGGTGCCTCCTAAAATTAAGATAAGCCTAACACAAAAAGCACACAGCAAACAGACACAGAGAGCAGACAGTGAGCACAAACAACAAGGTGAGGGGAAGAAATAAAGTAAATTTTAGAAGAAAGAAATTCTTCAAGAATATTAAAAGAAGCTCTATTACCTTTTCATTATTATTTTTCACATGATTATTTACATATTTTAAGTAAATTAATATTATTTAATCTTTTTAAAGGTAATTAAAAAGAGAGGTTTTGGATTTAAAAAACATTAAAAGCATTTAAAACCATTTAAACGTGAAAATATTTGAATTCATTTAAACATTTTGGATATAAAAATCCACAGACATTTATTCTTTTGTAACATATTCCTTAATTACTCAGTTTCTTATATATGAGATTTAGGTTAAAATATTCATTCAAATTCCTTGAAATCAAGTGTAACACTACATGCTAACAATTGTTTTTATCATAATCCTATGAGATAAACGGTAAATTGTAAATAGTTAGAATTAGGATTCAGGAATATAAAAAAAGACAGCAATGTGATATAAATGTATTATAAGTATTGTAGATTTTGAAAATAAAATTTTAAGTGCATTACATGATGGGTGTGTGATTTTTATTGTTTTTCTCCTTGCACTAATTTGATTTAGATTCCTTTCTCTCTCTCTCTCTCTCTCTCTCTCTCTCTCTCTCTCTCTCTCTCTCACAAAGACACACACACACACACACACACACACACACACACATATGCGCACCATATCTAAGTATAGGGTGTGAGGTATTGTCTAGAAATTTTAGGAAAATGAGCCAAATCATTTTCAAATAGAGTGATGAAGAACTAAGCTTAAATTCTATAATAAGATCTTTTAATAAAAGCTATTGTAGCAACTGAAATCAAAAAAGATTATTTTTCAGGAATATATCTTCTCTCCTAAAAATTCATGACAATAATGAATCTTCACCTTGAAGTCTATAATATCCAACTGAATATATTTTCACTACCCTTTAAATATCCAAGCATAGTAAATTTTCAAGATGCCATTTGCTAAGTCATCATTGTTAATAAACTTTTTTTAAGGTAAACCAATGCAAGAAAATTGAAGTCAATGAAATTCAGTCATTTCTCTATCTTCGGAGTGGAGCATATTTTCAGGTAATAGTGGGTATTTAATTAAATGCCTATAATTAAGTTAGCTATTGACACCTATATCACACAGTAAAAATAAATAGCACTTTCATTGAGGAGAAAACATGCACTCCAAAACTAGGAAATGCATTTACCAAAATCACATTTACATAGAACAAATAATGGAGAATGCCTCCTTTAAATTATTTGCACTGCACTTCCCATCTTCATTGACCTCGATTTTCCCTAAGACAGTTTCTCCCTAGTCAACCCACTTCTCTAGTTTGGATTTAAATTGTATGTCAAAAACTCTTTATTCCTTAAATCACTTTTGGTTGAAAAGACATAAAGGCAGTTAAATTATGAACAAACTGATTGTATTCCATCTTCCTTTATCTTCTCACTGGGGAAGAAATCAGAATAATGGCTGCTGCAATTGAAAGAATGGAATAAATGAAGCTTGTGTTGTTGTCATAAATTTAACAACAAAATGAGATAGTTCATGAAGAACAATGTTCTTATCGTTTAGTCCAATTTAGAAGACAACTTTTTTATGGAAAGAGTTATATTATTTGGACTCACATCTTTTTGTGATAATTGCATTTAATGCTATCAAAGAGTCACATCTAAATATAAATTCCTGGGCACTATCTCTGTACATTTTAAGATTGATTCTGCTCCAAAGCTAATTTACTGAATTCTAAATACTTTCTATTTTATATGACATAATTTGGAACTGATAGCATAAGATGAAAAATCCTCCATTTTAGTAACCCTTTAAGAAACTGACTGATTTAGAATAGATTTTGAAAAGTAGGTCCTTTGCAAATAAGAAAAACAGCTGTTCTATATTGCAAGGGATTGTGGGTATTATCTTCTCATTAGACTGTTTCTGTAAGGTAAAAATCCATAGTTCTGGATGAGTAGCAGAGAGATTACAGGTGTTAGAATCCAAGCAGCATTTAAATCCTGTCTCCAGCACTCAATAACTCTGTCCCTTTCTATAAATTCCTTGTTTTGGACTTCAGTATGGAAAAATATAATGATTTCTTTGTTGAATTTATGATTAACATGTGTGAATCTTTAAGGTAGTTTGTAAATAACTTTTATCATCATCAGTACTAAATATAGTATAATGAATAACTTTTTTATAAACAGTGTAAATGAATTAACCAATGCCATTAAAAATGCAATACTCACAAAATAATGCATTTTGAAGTTATATCAGGAATTGCTTTATAGTTGCACAGAAAATATAAGCAGCAGAGAAAACTTTAATGGTTGGTTTCAAGAGTTTCTTTTTCTGCTTTATAAATTTTGGCCTTCATACTCACTTCATATTCTTTGCTCAATACAAGCTCTACCTGGATGATTGCCAATCAATCTGCAGCTCAGTGCCCATTGCCTGTTAAAAGATCCAGCAAGATGGGAATCTAAGACGGATTGGCAAGAGTTAGTCCATGGTGATCTATACAAGAATCATTTTGGTGAAAGACAAAAACATAACTGAAGTTGCTTTAGAAGTTCATGAACAAAAATATAGCACTTTCTATAGGAAAATTGACTTGTTTCCTCAATAAGGCAAATGAATAAGAAAATGGCAAGGTGGTGTTTCTAGATTAAAAGAAACTTAAGAGATACAACACATGCAAATGTGAACATTGATTTCATACTGATTCAAATAAACTATAAAAAGTTATTTCTGAGATAGTGGGAGAAATTTTAACATGGGCATGGCATTAGATGATACCAAGAAATCGATTTTAATATTTTTAGTATGGCAAGGGCATTACAGATATGCAAAGATAATTTCAAATTTTTGAAGATTATTTTTGAAATAGCTAGGGATAAAGTGATATGATTTTAGGGATGTTCCTTAAAATACCTCAAAAAAATCTGTAGACAGATGAAGCAAATATGATAAAAATCTTCATAGTTATTGACTCTAAGTAAAGGCTTTACAGAGAAATTATGTTCTTTATATTTGTTTAGAGTTTTGTAATAAATTTAATATAGAAACTTTTTAAAAAAAGAATTAAGGTTGTCTTCTATTTCTAGCACTGTGCTAGACAATATATTCCATGATCATCTTTCTACAGAAAAGTACTAAAACAAGAACATTTAAAAAAAGGAAAACTTGTGATTGCATCAATGAGCTGGCAAGAAATTGGGAATCATGAGGCCATAACTACTTTGAAGCAAGAAAGAAGTCAGGGAAAAGGAATTTTACTGGAGCCATTATAAGACATGAGGAAATGACCTTTGGTTTTTATGTAATTATGGGAGTGGCTCAAGGGGTGAAGACTTCTAAGCTGAAATTCCAAATGGCCATACCCTTCCATTTAAGAGTGCATTACATAAAGAGGTATTTCCTAAAGCTATGCTAGATCAAGAAAAGTTACTGGCCCACAAATGAGGAGCTAGGTAGAAAGAAAGAAATCTTCCCTGAGAATTAATAATGCCAAGCAGCTCGTAATTCTGAGTTCAGTTTGATGTGTGATTTGTCAAAAATAAAGTTTCTAAAGTGCAATTGTGGGCTAAAGAGGTCCCACATTAGTAATGCTTCCTAGGCTTTAGCAAAAGTAAATAAAAATCTCACTGTACCAACCCTGCCTCAAAGAATTCCCATGCAGAAAGTTCAATGAAAAATTAGTTCACAGTCAAAACTCACAAAACACACAAGGAAATAAGACACATGGGTGAAAGACAACATAAACAACAGATCATTGAATCCAACAACAGCAACAAAAAAAGTCCAAAATTGAGTTTAAAAAACTGAATGGAAATTAAGTATTTTTTACTAAGATATAGAACCAAATAGTGATTGAAAACATGAATAAAGTGTAATAAAGAATTATTGGAGACAGTAATTAGCCTTTATTTATTCCTTTCCCACCTTGATTGCAAGCTTGACCATTTTTCCTACCTTTTTCAATGGGAAATTTGCAAACATAGTGATGGCAAATGTTTAATAAACACTTGTATATTGTAGATTGTTTGTTTGGAATAGTTCCCTTTTGGAAAGCAGCCTCCATGTCGTAAAAAAGCTCAGGCTAAACTTTTGAATCATGAGAGGCAACATAGAGAAAAGTTATGGACTATTAGAGACCATCTAGAATATTCTATCACCAGACAAGCATCCCTTTTATTAGGGCTTTCCTTCCATTTCCATTAAACAGTTCATGTATCTACCTTGTTTCCTAAGATACAATCCACATTTGATTAAATATTGTTTGTCTAGTGAAGAGAAAAACAACAACAAAAACAAAACATTTCACATTGGTATTTGCAAAATATATATCTATGTTCATATGGCAAATTATATGTTGGAAGAAGACTGATAAATGTATAAAACAATACATAATCTTGGCATACTTATAGAAAAACCAATAGTTGAAAGTTTTTTCAATAGAGCCACCTAACTGCCATCTTCCCTTTTTTCTAAGAAAACCACTTGAATCCAATTATTATTTGTGCTGGCTCCATTTTCAGACTTTGGGTAGAATGTTTCTTGTTATAGCCTTTCAGGTTAAGACTCAGGCTCAGAAAGTTACTCTACCACATCTTTTGTAGTCAACATCAAAATGCAAACTCAGGAGTCTGACCTCAATAGTTGAACAGGTCACATAGTCCATTATTCATATTTACTGTTAGCTGACTCCACATATGCAGAAAAATATGCAAAAGTTGTACCCCAAAAATCCAGAAATATGAAAATAGAGTTATTTCCATTGGTTTGAATTATATTTTCTAATCCATAGGTCTTCCAAGTGGAATGGTAATATTAACATAGCCCACTTACTCCATCCAACTTTCCCCCTGACTCCTAAATTAGTGATCTTCATACCAGGCAGTCATTCCCACAGGGCAGTTTCTTCTCTTATTGGTAGACAATCTATTGTCCTTGGACTTTTTTCCCTTCCATAATAGTTTCAAGCTTTTCAATCCTCAAGCAGCCCCCATTCTCCTGATCTAGTCTTTTCTCTTTCATCTTTAGTGTTCAATTGGTTTATTCAATCCAATTACACATTTCAAACCTGTAGTAACTCAATAGAGGATAGAGGAAGGAAAAAAAGGAGAGAAGAAAAAAAAGTCCCCTAATGACAAGTAACTATAAAATCATAAAAAGTTTTATATCATCAAAATTGATTTCCTCTGAGCAAATTTTCCATAAAAGAATTTCCTGTCACTTCATATGCTTTGAATTGCAACATCACACGCTACTCTGCCTTCTGTTAACCAATCTTTGGTCATGGCTGAGCCATAGAAGAGGAAAAGGCATTCAATGTTGTTGTAAGAATTAGAGAAGGAAAAAACAGTCATAATGATTAATTTTTTTTTAATGCAGTCTTCAAAGTATCAGTGGACTAATCTGCACTGCAAAATTCATATAGGAGAATTACCACATAGGGTTTCTAAAGCTGTTTTCAATGACAATTTTATGGTATTTCCAGAATATACCTTATTGGGGAGAAACTCACTGTTTTTATTAATTCTGATTTTATTTTTATGATTTTTTACTATTACAACAAGACTAGGATCATTTTACTCTTCTCCCACCCTGACCTTCTCCCTAAATTGTAGACTGTCAGATATCAATGTTAAGCATTCTTTATCATGGTTCCTATTTCATCCATGCTAGTCTTCTCTTTTTACACACTGAATAATTTTAAATTTTTGAAAAGTCAACTTAAATATAGTTTGGCATAGACAATCTTACATGTACTTAAAGCACATAAATGATAGAGTAAGTCAGCAAAATCCTTCTAGAAATCAACTCTTCCATGGATAAAGACTATTAAAATTATATAAGACTTTGTATTTTATATAACTGGTTTTAGCCACATCACATATTTGCCATTACCAAAGCAAATGATCCAAGTCATAAAATAACCTCACTCAGTAGAAAGACATTTAAATCATGTTCATCATCACTGGATTCTACATAGTCTATTCATATTCCATTGAACATTATGAAACTGGAAAAGTTAATTATTTAAATTCGTCAGTGCAAAAATTCCATTCTCCTCATGCTTTTATCTAGTGTATAGCGGTATGTAAGTTAGATTTATTGGCACTTTAAATTTCTGCAGTCATGTTTTTCCACATGCTCCATCCCAAACTTAAGTTTTATTCTTTGTTGGTTTAAAGGGCTCTATTTGAGATAATGCATTTTATAACATCTGTGAAGAGAAATAAAAGAAAATTGCAAAATTGGCCTGAATGGCATTTTAATGAGAAAAGGTCAGGCTTTCACTAAAAGACAAAATCAAAAGTGTATTTACATACACAATGTATATAGGTCAGCTTAACATAAACATATCTAAAAGATAAAATGAAAAGTAAATACATTTTGTGCATATTTTTATTATAGAAACCTAGTGTATTTTATACTCATGAGAGAAAACTAGTTATCATTAAATTTGTCATTTTAGATATTTAGAATTTCACACTGAACAATTGGGAAAGGCCTCACAGGGAAGGTGACATTTGAATAAAAATCTGGAAAAAACAGTGAAGTTGCTAGCCAAGTGCATATCTGGGTGAGAAATATTCTATGCAGTGAAAACAAAAATGTGAAATCTTTGAATTGGGAGCATGCTGTTAGTTTGCAGAAACACTAGGAGACCAGGATGAGTGGTATGGAGTGAGCAAGGGATAAAGGGAGTAACACAGGCTGAAGTCAGGTGATGGGGGCCACTCCTTGGAAGGCCAAGGAGATCAGAGTAAGGATTTGGCATTTAACCTGAGTGAGAAGGGAAGCAATGGGGGGAGGGGGTGTTTAGCAAGGGTGTGACATGGTTGGATTTACATTTCAATGAGATCTTTCTGGCAGAGATATAGTAAGAAGAGGTAAGAGGAGGACCAGAGGAGAGTGGCAGAGTCTTCTACAGGTGACTAGAAGAATCAATTATAGATATTGTCAAGGCAGAGCCAAAGAAACTTACAAATGGCTTAAGTGATATGTAGCTCAAGTGCTTGAGCGCCTGCTTCTCATGTACTTCAATCCCCCATACCTTAAAAAAAAGTAATTGTAAAGAAGAAGAAAATAAGTGAGATGTGGTTTGAGGGCAGAATATCAGATCCTTGAGTAAAAAGGAAGAAAATGAACTCTTGATATCCATTCAAAAGTTAACTGTGATAAGTATCACAACACAAATAGAAAGGTCAAACTGTTGGCAAAATGACTTTTTTTTAGAATTGCTAGTGCTAAAATGTTGGCAGAGTATTAAAATGGAAAAGATAGGAAAGCTCTTCAAGGATGCAGAAGGAAAAGAACTTGCAGCTGAACATAAGGATTTGGCAATCATCCATATTCATCAATTTAGGCAGGCATTTTTGAGTGGTTATTAAATGCCAGTCACTCTTCTAGGCACCAGGGATATAGGAATCAATAGTAGAGAGAAAAGTAACTCTCTCCAAGGTCAGAGTACTAACAACAATGTTGTCATCAATGGCAACTGCACTGCGTCTATTTTTCGAAGACAGTAAAAGGGTAGAAAGGTCATGGCAGCCTCTATTCTTGTGTATTTCAGGGTTGGTAGAGAGGGGTCAGCTGTGTGTGTGTGTGTGTGCACATGTGCGTGCGTGTTTAAAGAATCACATGGTATAAAATATGAAAAAAACACAGAAGTTCCACCATTTTATATTAAGTTATCAGTATTTCATTTTTTGCTTCTATGGCATGCATGTCAGTAAGGGTTTAATGCACAGAATAGAAAGTGAGCTGGTCAATTTAGTGGATTTGAATCTGATATAGAGAATTAGGTGCTTACACAATTACTGCAAAGGCTGGAAAAGATGGACTCTAGGCTGGATTGTAGGGATACACTCTGAACAGCACCCCAGAATTTATCTGCAAGGGTTCTCTTACTTCTAACCCATTCAGGTAGTGGAGAATCTGGAAGTGCTGACTCAAAACTGTCAAGAGTGTTGGCTCCAAGATCACTCCCTCTTATCTGTCTGTAATCTAGAATCAGGAATCACCAGACAGAGCTGTTAGCTCTAGATCTATGCTAAAGGTCCTAAAATTAGTAGTAGTACACTGGAGGCCTATAGGCTTGCATCTTTTCATCCTTAACTCAGTTCTGAATTTAGATTTCAGGTGAATTACTCTGATAGGCAGAAATACCCAGGCCCTAAGTTGCATGGGGGTTGACCAAAACCCTAGGTGCAAAGCGTTCTGAAAATACAGTTTTTGGATTTCTGCTCTGAAAATAGAGCTTTTGGGCATATTTGGAGGTTGAACTAGTCTTTGACATTCCAATCTACCATACCTACCTGCTAATTGGGAAAGTTAACAGTTAGCTATGAAAGATACATTCCTAATTAATAGTTGATGGATAGGAATTTCTGGTAGATGGCCATAGTTAAATTGATGTCTGGAGAATAGAGACCAAATTACAGATAGGTTTGTTAGTGATGATGTTGCTGAAGTTTGTATTGAATATTCTCTTGAGATAAACAGTAGTAGGTCAGGATATTGTTCTTTGGGAGAATACCTGGGGAATGCGTATCACTGTGTTGATTCCTACAGTTTATCTTCAAGAGAATGACTTCTTATTAAAATCTGTTCATGTGTTAAATCCTAAGACAAAGTGTTAAGTTAAACAAATCCAGATGAATAAATGACCACTTTGAGTACTTTTTAGATTGATCTCCAAGAAAGTTTTATAATTCCTCAGTACTGTTTATGGTACTTTAAAAATAAATAGTATGAATTAATATACCCTTCTCTATAAATGAAAACAAAACTGCTGCTCCAAAAATTAATAGACCATATGTTCCAATTTTGTTTTTATCTTTTTTTTTTTTCCTCTATTGAGATTTTTCCAGGCTTTCTTTACTTTGAACCTTAAATAGCAAGCGTCCCATGGATAGGCTCCAGAGTTCTATGGATTATGTGAAATTGCATAAAATATTTACTATAAATTTATTTTCTGGGGAGAGCTCAATAACTTTGGTTAGATCATAACTTGACATCCATAATCTCAAAATACTTAAGAACCACTGAGGGATACAAATTCATTCAAAAAATGTTTCACCCACTTCTTTGCAATAAAGGGCTCATCTCTGGGCAACTGTGGGCTCTATTCAAGTCAATTAAAAGGAAACAACTTTTCTCTATGAAAAATTAATTAGCCCTTGGAGAACACAACTGTGTATAATCTTGGCCTCACATGCAGCATTCTCCAACTGAGTTAACAGGGGCATAACAGTGATCTCAATTCAGTGCTAATCTATTTAGAACCATTTTGTATTTATTAAGTGCATTTTTAAGTTTAATTTAATTTTCATGAGAATTTCACTAGAGTATGAGTTTTTTAGAGACTGAGAATTAGCCCTTAGTGAGGAGATAACTTCTTATCTTCTTTTAACAAGGTTTTTATTATTAGTGGGAACTGAGATTGAGGTAATAGATTATGAGGATTAACCAGCTGAGAATGCAATACTCACTCTCCAGCAATAAGAGAGAAATGTAATCTTTAAATCTACAAGGAAAGTGCTTCAGAACTCCAAACAATTTACTTTATTTCTGATACTTAGACTCTGTAAGCAAATATGCAATATAATGAAGGCAATAAAGGTGTTTCAAGGAATGCCAATATAAGAATAGAATACATTAAAAGAAATTATCTGTTTATAGTGTTTTAATTTGCTCTCAAATCTAATATGTTTCTTACTTTGAAGAGTCCTTAACTTTAAAGTTTGTTCAATTCTAATCTCTTATTTAACTCTTTGCTCTGCACTTTTAGTAACATTCCCTGAATATTTGAAGGCTAAATGCAATTTAATTACCAGTATATGTCTTGAATTTAGTGGCTGTTAATGAAGCTGCTAATTGCTGATATCTAGAGAAAATTTCTAACAATTGATATTGAACCCCTGGAATATACCATATATTTCCACTGATGTTACAATTGCAATGATTTCCTTTATTGGTTCATAGGTGTTAATGAGTTAAATTAAAGAATTATATCTTCCTCCATACATTTATGAATTATTGAAAATATGAGGAAATGCTAGCCTTCTTAGATGTTTTTGGAAAAGACCTGTTGCCTTCAAAGGCAGAGTAGAGTCATCAAATAAATAAAAAACACTATGTAGAAAAAAACAACATGTATAAAATCACATCCTAACTAATTCATAATCTTTTGGAGTAATCTGTATTCAGTCAATATAATTATTTCAAAGTAGGTTATAACTCAGGTCAAACAAACAGCAACGCTCTCAGCATGATTTTGATTATCAAGATTACCGTCTTAGAATTAAATGGTCCCTACATTATACAACAAGGATCTTTCTACCTCAGCTCTTACCAATGGTCAGTGATCCAGTTTCTGTAGAAATCCTTCAATATACAGAAACCAACTTACTTAGTTATTAAAGCAAGCAGTTACCCTTTTAAAGACTATGTAGGTCAAGAAATAACACTTTGACAGACATGTCTGAATCGGCTGCATGTGCCCATTCCACTCACAACTCCTCGTCTCCTGCTGAATAGAAACACTATCTTGACTATATAGTGACCCCTTCCTTATGTTTCTTTATGTACTACCCAATTTATTATGGTTGAAGGAGTTCTCTATTTATTTAAAGAAACAAGATCCAGTGTTGGTGTTGTATATACCCGATCTTAGATATTTCTTTTTATAATAATCTCAAATTTTACTTCTTCTTATTGGTAATATTTGTTCCAGTGTGCTACAAATACACAGTTAGACTATTTCTTTTCCCTTATCACTGACAGTCAAGAATTGAGGAACTATCACATTGCTCCAAGAATATTCTTCTATATGTTAGGTTTATAATTTCTTTAACCCAATTCTTCTCAAAGTCCCCATAATAATGTTATGAAAATCACCCACAGATCTGGATAAAAATACTTATTTTTAAACCTTACTTCAAATCTACTGACTAAAAAAAATCTCTAAGTGGTAGAATACAGGTATCATCCATTTTTAACCATTTTCCCAAGTAATTATAATACATACTCATTCTAAAGTCCTAAGGGTAGACAGCTATGAACTGTGGTAAAGTCAGCAGGGAAGAAAATAAAATTGATTTAGGAATTCAACTTATCTTTTTTCTTCTTACTCTTCTTTTTCCTAATTATTTTTCTTTTTCTTTCCTCCATTCCTTGGTTGTTTTACAATATTCATAGACAAAATTTCCTTGATGAGAAAAAAATGACTGAGAAAATGTAATAAAGAAAACTATACTAGCCCAAATTGGGTCTGCAGAATAAACTTTTTTGAAATAGAATAATCCCTCCATTTTCTCCAATCCGTTCATTAGCATGCCTCAAAAAGGTGTTGTATTAGTCAACCAAAGAGGTGCTGATGCACAATACCAGAAATTGGTTGGTTTTTATAAAGGGTATTTATTTGGGATAAAAACTTACAGTTACCAGGCTATAAAGTGTAAGTTACTTCCCTCACCAAAGTCTGTTGCCATGTGTTGGTGCAAAATGACTGCCGACATTCGCCAAGAGTTCAGCTTCCTGGATTCCTCTCTTCCTGGGGCTTTTTTCTTTCTGGGCTCAGCTGCCCTGCTTTCTCCACAAGGCCAGCTGCAGAATATCAGGCAATGGGCTTTGTCTCTCTCCCCAGGGCTTGATTCTCTCTGGGTTCAGCTGCTCTGCTCCTCTGTGTGCTTACTTCCCAGGGCTCCAGCATTAACTCCAGCCTCCCTTCTCTGCGGTGCAGTTTCTCTGTGAGTCCCTGCCCACCAAGGTGGCGGGGACTCAATGTCCTACTGTTGTGGCCCAATCAAAGCCTTAATCATTATTTAATCAAATAAAAGCAAAACATCTGAATCCAATACAATCTAATATGCCCAGAGGAAAAGACCAGTTCACAAACATAATCCAATATCTATTTTTGGGAATTCATAAATAATGCCAAACTGCTACAAGTGTCCTCATCACCAAGTACTCAAAAAAGGAAATGAAGATTATTTGGGGGAAGCGGGTGTGGCTCAGTGGATAGAGCCCCCGTTTACCATATGGGAGGCCCGGGTTCGCGTCCTGAGGCCTCCTTGTGAGGGCACGCTGGCCTGAGCGGTGTGGTGGGCTGATGCAGCAACCTCACGGCAGGAAGCGGGTGTGGCGCAATGGATAGAGCACCCGTTTACCATATGAGAGGCTCCGGGTTCGCTTCCGGGCGCCTCCTTGTGAGGGCAGGCCGGCTTGCGTGGCGCCGTGGGCTGATGGGGCAAGACCTCACAGCAAGGGGGAGATAAGCAGACACAGAGAAGACACACAGCGAATGGACACAGCAGCACAAGCAGCAAGGAGGAGGATAAATAAAATAAAATAAATAAATCTTTAAAAAAAAAGATTATTTGGGCGCATTCTACATGGACCTACTAATATCACCAATGTTAAGAGTATTAATAAACAATTCTGATGTTTCTTCATCCCCATTCCTAGGTATTCTTTTACTTGGAATTCAAGTTTCTAACACTTTGCAGGGCATCAGTCATACCACTTGACCCAAAAATTGAGTATGCATGCCCCGCCACCAAAATCTCTCTTCAGAGAAAGTTGAAAGAGAAGAACTGGTTATCAAGGAAACATCTTAGCAGGATGATTGGAACAGGTCAACTGCAGTGGAACTCTCTGCCATTAATTAAGCAACCATCCCTTGCTACTTTGATATTTTCCAGAAGAGCAGAATCCAGAACCATAGTCTGTCTTCTCCAGGTTAATATATCACAATGGAAGCTTAATTCTCATTGGGTTATTTATTCCAAAATTCATTCCGAGGAATGTGGCCTAATTGTTATTGACTCAATTACATTATCTTGTGTGAATAGAGAACATTCAGAAAGAGCTGTGATTTGTTGACCAGCACAAAGTGAACTCTAATTTATTTAGATATCAGCTGTCCTTCAAATACTCATGGACATGAGGTGCAATGTTATGATTAAGCACATGAGCTCTGGGCCCAGACTGAAGGGGTTTGAATTCCTGCTCTGCCAATTCATCAGTGTATAATTCTGTGTGGCAACTGATTAATCCCTTTCAATTTCTCAGTTGCAAGTCAGGATGATAAAAATACCTACTTCAAATGGTTATTCGGAAGATCAAATATGTGAATAAATGTAAATCACTTAGAATGGTACCTCACACGTAACAAGTATGATTGAAGAATTCGCTATTTTTCAAAAACTCAATCATTGATTGTCCATGGTACAAAAACCTGGGAAATACTGGTGAGTAAAGGAAATGTGGTTTTATATCTTAATATATAATTGGGACAACTTACAAGTAATGAATCAAACAAATAATATAATACTGAAAGCAGCAATTCCAAATCTTGAGGGCCAGATGTACAAATTCGGTCTTTCGTTATTGCAAAGGATGAGCTCTACTGATTATATTTGGAGAAAAGTTGAAATTAAGAAATTTATAGTGTCACCAGCCCGAATTGTTGCATGATAGTTTTTTGGCAATTTTGAATGGACTGAATAAACTGTAAAATGAAGCAAAACAGCAAAGTACTAGGCAAGAAAATTTAGGGTATGGGAAATAGTTTTTGTTACAACAATGAGCCACAAAAACTTAAATAAATACTCAAGAACAAAAAGACAGAAAGGAAAGGTCAAGTTGGAGACAGGAAATGAATAAAGGCATGGTAGAAGAGTAAGAATCCTAATAAGCTAAACAGAGTCTTGTAATAAACTATTAAAACTAGCAGGCTAAAAAAATGTGGGCAGAAAATTAAATTATTGACTTAGGGATTTTGGAGAGATAAAATGACTTCAGCTCCAAGATGTAGCTGAAGTGAATGACAAGGATATACAAAATGAGGTAGTCAAAGAAATCTGGCTTCAAGATATTGTTAGATTTATCCAACAAGTTGAAAAAATGTGTTGAGTAAAATTTTAATGGTTACAAAGTCTTTAGGAAATGAAATAGAGATGAAAGAAATTGGAGGGACTGAAGGTAATATTTGAGTAGTACGATTCTCAAAAGAAGCATGGCTGGTTTTCACTTATTGCTTCATTGTTTGCTTATTGTTTTACTTATAAAAAACTGTACAATGGTAACAGTCTAAAGGCAAGAGTGAGCAATGAGGATTATGCCTCACCTTTTGATTCTGAGGTGCAAGAGTTGAGAGAATTTAAAATCCATCACTAGAGAGGGTTAAAGAGAGATGGTGGCTTTAGAGGTAATTCAGGATTCATTTGAAGCAACAGAATGGAGGGAACCCTGTGAGAAGAAGGTGAGGCTCTAGGCAATGTGATTAACCACCAACATTCCTTAGAGTAGATTTAATGCTGGGAATTAGTTGCTGAAACAGGGACCCTATTTGCTAAAGACATTTGCAATTAAGGATTTCCCTGAGAGAAAATTCTGGTATATGGAATGTGAGTGAAAGTGAGATGTCCCCTTCCACGTCTAGTCCATGGACATCTCATCTCCTGTACTTTCTCCTCCATGATGTTTTCACCTTCTGGCTATCTAGCTGGAATGATGTTGCTACCCAAACATGAATCCATATATTTGAGTTGACATGGTTTTGTCATACTGTGTCCTTGAATCACTGTGCAGAAGAGGGCTATTCCACTACCTAATCATTTACCCAATCTATTACAAAAGCAACAAATAAATATCAATTGTATTGAAGACATTATAAAATTTACAGTTAATTTTTCTACAACCAGCCTTATCATAGATAATACAACAGTGTTTGTTGTTTGTCTGGATAATGGGTTAGTTGATTTTAATAAAGAATTAATTCCATAGGGCTTATAGGGAGCATAAGAAGACCAGGTCAGAAATAAGAAATTAAAGTGATTAGCTTCTGTGGAGCCTACTTTGCCTGGTCTTTATTTTCTTTACTGACTGATGAAAATGAAGATGAGAGGCACAGTTATATTTAAAAGCTCTGCTACTTTTAGCTTAGTGGAAGGAGGACATGGTGCTTCTAAGCTGGCCTGAGCATGTACAACCTAGTAAATCAAGGCTCCAAACCCAGTTCATTGATTCAGGGATGCTGTTGATCCCAGCTGCTACAATTCGTTAGATATTAAAATTGTTTCCAACTTTAAAATCAAATTATACTTACTTCTCCACTTGTTGTAAGAATAATATTGTTTTAATTAATATGAGACATAATCATTTAAGCAAGAGAAAGTAGGACAAAATTTTAAAAAAAAATTATTTTTTTTAAATATAGTTTTTTGTTTTATTTTTTAAGAAAAGGTATTTAGATTTCATAAATGCTAAACAAAAATATACAGGATTCCCATATGCCCTGCTTCCGGCACCTCCCACACCTTCCCACATTAACAACATCCCTCATTAGTGTGGTACATTCATTATAATTGATGAAAACATTTTAGAGCATTGCCACTAAGCATGGATTATAGTTTACATTGTAGTTTATACTCTCTCCCACACAATTTTGTAGGTTATAGCAAGATATGTAATAGCCCATACCTGTCATTGTAATGTCATTCAGGAAAATTCCCAAGTCCCCAAAATGCCCCCATATTTCAACTGTATTTCCCTCTCCCTGCACTCAGAACCTCTAGTGGCCACTGCCTTCATGTGAATGAAATAGTTTCTTCCATTGCTAGAATCACAATAGGTCTACAGTAGAATACCAGTAAGTCTATTTTAGTCCATAGTTCATTCTGCAATCCTGAGGATTCTGGGAGGGTGTTGCCCACTCCACCTCTAATTGAGAGGAGGCTTTGATCCCATTGGGCAAATGGATGGGACTCTCTAGCTTCCAGTTTGTAGACTCTCTCGGTTCCTTGGGATGGTTGTTGTCAATCATCATCTCCTTGTTAGTTGTCCTGGGTGAGTAGAATGAACTGGAGAGTAGGTATTGCAAATCCGTTGAATTTCAGGGTCCAGCTGGCACAGGGACAGCCCAGAGATTAAAGTCTCTTGGGTGTACACTTACCAACTTCAGCACTAACTATAGGTTCAAATAAAAGGGCCAGAAGAGACATGTGTAGAGAAGTCCCATCTGAGTCCAACTCTGTCACACTCAGGAGCACAAACTCCAAAGTAGGGCCATTGGCAAGGCACCAAACTCCAGAGCTATCTGCCACGGCCTTAGGTCCTGGGTGTCTCCAGAGCCCTCAGGATCCCCACTATTTGGGGTAGTATCTACCTTGGTCATCTATGAGATCCTGCTGAGACATGCATAAGCATTACCTCTCTGATGATATTCTGACTCATTTTGAAATCTCTTAGCCATATATACTTATTTGTCTTTACCATTTCCCCCTTTTATTCAAGGTCTTTATCCAGTTGTATCACCAGCCAGTACTTGGTACTAATTCCTCGGTGACAGGGAGGCTTATCCCCAGGAGTCATGTCCCATGCTGGGGGGAAGGTAGTGCATTTATAGGCTGAGTTTGGCTTAGAGAGAGGCCACATTTGAGCAACAAGGAGTTCTCTCAGGAAGCAACTGTTAGGCACTCTCCAACACTAGGCTAAGTTACAAATTCAAGAGCAAAAGGCTCGCAAGCATAGTAGTCAACATCAAGGGCCCATCAATGGACCATCCTTCTTCACTAGTCATTGCCCCAGCACTTGGGGGATTGTTGCTGTTCCATTAGAGAATGTGGCAGAGCTCCCCAGAATGGGAATTCAATAATCATTCAGTTTTTGTCTGAATCTCCACCAACTTTAGCAATGCTCCATGAACATTTGAACATATTTATATACCTTATATGTATGCCTAGGTGAATTTCCTCCCGTATATTCCCCATCACTGACACCCCACCCCCATTGATTCTCCTCTGCCGTAGTTGTAACCCTTTTGTGATTCAAAACCTCTTCAAAAATGAAGCCAAGAATATTGCCAAATTCAATTAATAGGAAAATGAAATAATAATGTTAGGTTTAAACATAAGAAATAAAATACATAATAATTTAGAGAAACTAAAATAAAGTAAAAAAAAAGATTGGGCTATTAAAAAATTAAAAACATTAATAAAATAAAATAAATTATTTTTTTGAGAACTAACACCAATCCTGCTTAATCTCTTCCAAAAAATAGAATTAGAAGGAACAATTCTGTGATGGCAACATTACCCTGATACCAAAGCCAAACAAAGATGCCACAAGAAAGGAAAGTTACAGACCAATCTCTCTGATGAACCTAGATGCTAAAATCCTCAACAAAACACTTGCTAATCATATTCAACAACACATCAAATGAATTCCACACCATGACCAAGTGGGTTTCATCCCAGGAATGCAAGGATGGTTCAATATAAGAAAATCAATCAATGTAATACACCGTATAAACAGATCAAAAGAAAAAAAATCACATGATCTTCTCTATAAATGCAGAAAAAGCACACTTTCCTGATAAAAACATTGCAAAAGATAGGAATAGAAGGAAACTTTCTGAATATGATAAAGAGCATATATGAAAAACCCACAGCTAACATCATATTCAAGGGTGAAATCCTAAAACCTTTCCCTCTAAGATTGGTAAAAAGACAAGGATGTCCACTATCAAGCATCAAAAAAAATGTGTTTTTAAAACAATATTTAATCATTTGCACACACAGACACTCCTCAAATACTTTCTTCACTGGCCTCTTTAGTCTGAACTATTTTATCTCTTAAATAAAGGGGAGATAACTATTTAACCCAATAGTGTTAAGTGTAAGAACCATAAAATCTTCTTTGCATGTACTGTGTAGCTGGTTAAGCAATTTACACTAAAAGTAGGAGTGATTGCCTTCCAATTGTTTTCAGCCAGTTGTCACAACAGCAAAAACAAATGGAAGCAGATGTGGCTCAAGTGATTGAGCACCCACCTCCCACATGGGAAGTCCCAGTTTTGGTTTCAGTTACAGATGCCTCCTGGAAAAAAAAAAAAAAAAAAAAAAACCTCAGGGAAGCCAATGTAGCTCAGTGATTGAGTGCCAACTTCCCACATATGAGGTCCCAGGTTCATTCTCTGGTACTGCAAAAAAAAAAAAAAATAAATAAAACATAAATGGACATTCCATTTTAACATCTTGTTATATTGCACTGAGAAGAAATTCAAAGAGTAACTGGCAAAAGTAGTTTTTACTATGGTGCTAAATACATAGTTGCAATGACCATGAAGTTCTGGAAAAGAACAAAAACAAAGTAAATTTTTTTTCCAAAGCAGATCTTTTTTAATCCATATTAAAAGTTACATACTTTTGCCATTGTGTCTGGTATGTTTCCAATTTTGGACTATTGTGATATAGATTGGGATGGGGGAAAAAATTGCTATTAACAGATTAATGAGTTTTCTATTATTTATTTATTTATTCTTATTTCATGTTTTCTTCTGTCTTTTTATAAATCAGTTTGTCTTATCTTTAAAGGTGCAGTCTAATGATAGGTATGACTGAGCTGGAAGATATCAAATGCAATTAGTTTATTTCTGCTTAAAGAGTTTTGCAATGCCTTGGTGTAAACATTGCTTATATTTGTTTGTAAAAATTCCAAACTGAAAATAAGCAATCTTTGCAATGTCAAATCCCTACGTACTCTTCCTTTGAGTCAACCTTATTAAATATACAAGATGGGCAAATTAAACCCAAACAATAAGAATTTGTAAATATAATGTAATTGTTTTTGTTTCTTAAAATTGAAAATGAATAGAGGATTTTTCCCTTTAGCAATGTTTCCAAAGTCATGCTTTTCTTTAATTTGAGATGCTTTCAACTTTATTACAAACCCCATGGTGAGTGCTGTGTCCCTTAGAAGCAAGCCCTATAAAAAAGGTTGGGTACTTTCAGAAGTAAACATAAATTAATAAATAAAGCAATAGCTTCTAATTATCAGCCTTTCCTACAAAAGATCAAGAACAGTGGTAGTGGTAGTGAATGTGTCAGTAAAATTAAATAATACCTAAGATATAGAAATGAGGGTCAAGCTATATCAAAATTCTGAAAAAAAATCACTGCTTTTGACTATACTGTTTTCAAAAGCAGCATTATCACTTGTTTGAAATAAATTATTAAAAGGCAAACTGCTTTAGAAATATAATATTGTTAACATATACTTATGAACTAAAATTTAAGTAGCTTACTGACACTTGAGAATATGGCACATTCTACTTTTAGCTTTAATAAGTACCTTTGATAGGCCAAGAGCTACTGAAAGTAGTGCTGAAAGTACTGGAGATAGTGTAAGTAATTGTAGGTAGAAGACTTTGTCTTCCTGGAACTTTACAGGAGCTTAAAAATGAATAAATAGGTAAATAAGTAATATAATAGAATTCAATATAATAAATTCCAGATGGGATAAGTACTACAATGCATTGTAAGACAGGGTAAGTGAATAGAGGGTAATCTGGTGGGTGGCTGGGGGTAAAGGGAGCTGTTATTTTAAGTAGGGGAGTCAGGGAAAAAACCTTCATTTGGCAACATTTAAACATACGGTGGGAAGGAGCCAGCTGCATGAAGAGCTGGAGAATGAGTGTTCCATATGGAGTAGTTGACTAAATGCCTGAAATGGGGAAAATGTTGGCCTGATTGAGTAAATACAAGAAGGAAAATGTGTTTGGAGTACAGTGAGTGAGGGAGAACATGGTCAGAAAGGAGGATTCAGAGGATTATTGGCAAGAATCCTGTATGTCTTCATAGGCTGTTGCAAGGATTTGAGATTTTGTTCATAGGGGAAATGGAAATCGGGGTGTTAAATAGAAAAGTGATATACATTAATTATATTTCAAATGTTAAAATCTCTCTCCAGAAGCTATATGGAGAATGAGCGATGGGGAGAGGAGGGCAAGAGTGAAAATATAGAGTCCGCTTAGAAGGTACAAACAAGCAGAGGGTTTGTTTGTCAAAATTTGAAAAGTAAAATTTAAAAATTTTTAAAAAGAAGATTATTGCAGTGAGTGGTCCCAAAGAAAGATACCAATAATACAAGGGTGTTATCAGTGGTGTTTTAGTAAAATTCAGAATATTATGTTGATGCGCATGTGGTTGATAGGTTGTATACAGCCCGTGAATGAAAGGGAAACCAAGGATTAACCTAGGTTGAAATCTGAGCAACAGCATGAATACTGGTGCTATTAACTGAGGTTCAGAAGACACAGAATTGGGCTCCTTTGAATGGGGAAGAGGAGATCAAAATTTCTGTTTTGCACTTTGTAAATTTCAGGAGTCCATCAGAGATCCAAATGCAAGTGTTAAGTGAGCAGTAAACTACACCTGTATGGAATGCAGAAAAGAAGTCAGATATGAAGTAGAGGTTTAGAGTTATTCTCTTGTACGTTGTATTTAAAGCCAGGCATAACTCTAGACCAAGAGTTAGTGTCGGATCTATGACTCAGTCCTAGGTGAGAAAGGGGAGGCACAAAGAAAACTGTGATTAGACTGCGGGACACACTCCAAGAAGCAGGGAGGGGCCAAAAGGAGGATAGGGAAATGCCATTGGATATGACAAGAAAGAGAACATCAGTGATTTTGAGGAAAGAGGTTTCTAAGGAGCAGTCCAGTACAAAAGCCTAAATGGAGTTGGCAAGGATAAAAAAGGATGGCCTGGAAACTGACGTGGTGATAACAGTCAATGTTTGATCATATTTGTATAATCCATTTGCAAATTTAAAAGCAAATGATGCCCAGATATCCATCAACTGATGAATGAATAGTGGAGTATACACACGATGGAATATTATGCAATGGTAAGAAGAAATGAAGTCGTGAAACATAAGACAACATGGGTGAACCTGGAGGCCATAATGCTGAGTGAAGCAAGTCAGATACAATAGGACAAATACTGTTTGATTGCCCTATTATAAACTAAATATATTATGTGCAATATAAATTTATTATGTGAAATATGAATATGGGTAAAATTGCATATATAAGACCATTTTTTCTTTGAAGATGAACAAATGTAGGTTAATACTTCAAAATGTTAAAATCAGACCAAATAAAAACCAAAACATTATACTAAGAGAAGGAGACTAGACACAGAATACTATACATCGTATGATTCTATTTATATAATATGTAAATATAAATGAATTTATAAAGACGAAATTAGATTAGTGTTTATGTAGGGCTAGGGATGGAATGCTAAGGGGTGTGGAGTCTTTCTTTGGAGTAATGAAATTGTTCTAAAATTGTTGAGATGTTGAATGTACAGCATTGTGATTATACTAAAAGCCACTCACTTTGGATAGATCATATTGTATGTGAATATATCTCAATAAAACTGCTTAATAAACAAATAAATTGTGAAAAAAAAGTAAATGACCTTTACAAAATTCTATTGGATCTTTTGTATTAGGTTCTATCTTGGAAGTTGTACATGATTTCTAAAAGAGATGTATCTAACATTAACTTTTTTTCTTGTAACTTGCCTCTTTCTCCACAAAATTATATACAGAATATATACTGGAGAATTATAGAGTGTGTTAAATTACTATATAATTTATTAACGTAACTTTCTTGTCATTTAGAAATAGATTAAAATTGCAGAATTTGTTTTTCTTTTGGTCTCTATTGACAGCAGCTAGGTTAATGTGTTCAAGTTATAGAGGGAAAATGGGCAATAGGAACCCCTTCATCAAAGTGTGGAAAATCAATGAGTAAGGCTCATCAGGTTGGATTGTGACATAGGAAGGAAATAGGCAAAATAGAAAATAGGAAATACTTCATGAGTTCATAACTATATCAGTTGTATGAAAATAAGCTACATTTAAATTTAATGAAGAAATACACATTTCAGGGTGTTTTTTTTTTAATTATTGTAGAAAAGTAATTTTTTTGTTTGACTTTTCTGTAATTTTTTTCAGAATTTTCAAATAAGAGAAAGTTTCAAGAATATTGGCCTTTGTAATGCTACTTTTGACTATTTTACAGGGTTTTTATATTACCATTTACTACAATATAGAGTCCTTTCAAAAGTATATGAATTTGTCCCAAGGTATTAGGGTTTTAATGGACTTCAGCTTCAGGATAAGTTTGCTCTCATCTTTTCTAAACTCTTTCCAGAATATAAAATATGACATTCAAAAGAAGTAGCTATTTGGTCACATCCATAAGATTAAGGAGGATAACTAAATTTAAAAGGAGATAAAAATTTATATTAACATATTTTCATGTTATTTCTCTAGGATTAGATCTTATAATAGATAAATGATCTTCAGATTTTAACTGAATTATCCATCCTTCTTATGTTGAGTACCCAAATTGTTTGCTTCCTAAACTGCAAGATATCTTGAAAGAGAAGGTTCATGTCTCTCTCCATATTTACCTATTTTACAAGTTTTCTACTTATTTATTATAATCTGTTTCTACCACATAAAATATCTAATTGCCCATATAACATTATTAAGAATTTAATTTTCACATTTTGCTGTCATTATTATTAATAATTGGCTGTCTTATAATTCTCCCCTTTACTGAATTTGATGACATTTGATGACTGATTACACTATCATTACATTCTCTGTAAATTTCCTCAATCATATCCACTGTATACATCTCAGATATTGTCTCTCTTTTATATTTATTATCTCATTCGTGTCATATTACCATATAGTTTGTACCCAATAAAGCCTTTGCTGCAATTGACTTCCGAATCTAAATCTACAGTCTGAGCTTCAGCCCTCAGTTTTCTAAAGGCTGACTGCATCCCTGCCATGGGATGGCCTCAGGTCTATCTGTCACAAACCAAAGATCCACTCAACGATTCTTCCTCCTAACCCCATTTTTCCTTTTGGTGTCACCTAAGCCAAATATTAGAGTCAGACAGACTCTTCCATTGCTTCACTTCAAAACTTATATGTTGTCAATGCTTATTGATTATCACATATATTATCACAAAGAAAAACCTCATTTGGGGGAGTGGATATGGCTCCAGAGGCTCAGCACCCACCTCCTACATGGGAGTTCCCAGGTTCGGTTTCTGGTTCCTCCTGAGAAAACAAAAACAAACAACAAGCAAAACAAACGAGAAAACCAAATCAGGGAAGCTGATGTGGCTCAGTGGTTAAGCTCGAGCTTCCCACGTATGAGATCCCGGGTTCATTTCCGGGCCCCCAGTACCTCAAAACAAAACAAAACAAAACAAAAAAATTAAAGCAAAAAAAAAAAAAACACACAGAAAAAACCTCATTTGAACATCCATGAATACAATGCTGATGTAGGTGCCTCTTACTTAGGCAGTTATAATATTCTCCATTCTTTCCCTTCATGTGACATAGCCCCACCCCAATCCCTCTTGACATTACTATAAACTAAATTTAATCAAATTTTATTTTTTATGTCAAGTTATCTGTTAGATAAACAAATCCAAATTCCTGTTTTCATGAAACATAAATTCTAGTTGGGTGACAGGTACATAAAAATAAGTTTAATACAGTTATAAGTGCTAAAATGGAAACATGCATAAATAGCTAATGAACACAGGCAGTTCAGAATACGTTCCTGGAGACTCAGGGTAAATTACATCGTGGAGCTGGAAATGGAAGGTAAGTGGGAGTTCAGCTGGTGGATAAGGACATTCCAAGTACAAAAAAATCAAGTGAAAATTCACTGTGCCATCAAAGTACATGGAAATTTAGTGAACAGTAGGAGATCCCCATTGCTAGAAAGAGAGCAGAGATTGAATTCAGAAAGACCCAAATTTATCCGAAAGTTTGATGGACATGTATGTTATATTCCAGGGAGATGAATATAATGAGGGCCAAAGGCAAGAAAATGAATTTAATGTTTTCCAAATGTGAGTTCATGTTTCAGCTATGACATATAAAATGCACGGAAATCCTCCCACCTCACTTAGAATATGAAAAAGCTGAACAAACAGAAAATTAATGAATTGTCTCAGACCCATCAGAAAACTGAGGTCACAAAGCACTGCCACCGCAAAATCTGGAGAGACAGACAAATCCAGAGGACAAAGAAAAAATAATGCTTGCTTGCAGCGGAAATCACTGGAGCCATAAACTTCCAGAGTAATTACATGGCAAATTTGTGAAATTGCTAGAGGCTGAATATAAAATAGCATGGGAGTGAGAAATATGTGGCGCCACAAATATGGGGCTCATACTTTATTTATCTCTAGGAAACCCACCATGTTCTTATGGTGAAGCTCATAGGAAAACACAAACACACACATACACACACACGAAATTAAATTTAAAAAATTATCCTAGGAATTCAGTCAGGGAAAAGGGAAGAGTAATCATTGTGAAATATACCCAGAACATTAACCATTGCAAAAGCCTACTCCCTAGGACAAAAGACTTTACTAGAGTGTTATCCCATTTGAGGAAAGGGAATTCCTCCCAGTACATCCCTATAAAGCCTTCTTTTCTCACCTAAGAAGGGGGAAATAAACGTAGTCAACAGGAATCGAGACTTCAAGGAAATAGATCCAAATGCTATGGCCAGTGAAAGGAGTAAGGGGCAATGGGAGAAAACAATTGTACCACTGGAGAAGCCCTTGTGAAGGCCACAGCTCCAGGATACAGACTGACTGAGAGATTTGGAACTAATCAGAAGATTATAGAACACTCCCTCTCCCCAACAATTAATCTCCACAATAATGTGGTTCCAACCATAGATTACAACTGAAAAAACTGCAAAACACAGAATCTCTGAGGAGGATTCTCATTGAAACCAAATGTCAAGAGGAGACAAAAACAAGGGCAATAGAGAAATTTTAAGGTTCAAGCAGTTGTAATTACAACAAACATTAAAACAATGCAACTCTTAGCCAGATTAACATGAAATGCACACTAAGTGCCTATTTGCCAAAGTTCCTACAACCCAATACAGTATGTCCAACTTTCAACAAAAAAAAGTAAGAATTATGTCAACGGACAAGGTAAAAACAAAAAGACAAAGCAACCATAAGAAGCAGACACAAGTAGAACACAGATGCTGGAATTTTCAGATAGCAAAATTAAAATAACTATGATAATAACATCTCAAATGAAAAAAGTGAACAAAGGATGAGCACAGATGGATAATATAAGTAGGGAGGTGGAAATGCTAAGAATAAATCAAAAGGAAATGCTAGAAATAAAAAAAAACTAACAAAAGTGAAAAAATGCCTCATCAATAGATAGGATATGGCCAAGGAAAGAGCCACTAAGCCGGAAGATATGTAAATAGGAACTTCCCAAACTGAAATTAAAAGAGAAAAAGGAATTTAAAATATAAATAAAAGAAACAGAAAAGAAAATTCAAGAACTGTGGGATAACATCAAAAGTTTAACATACATGGAATTGCACTAGCAGAAGGGGGCAGAATTGATATTTGAAGTAATAATAGCCAAGAATTTGCCAAATGAATATCAGAGAGCAAACATCATATATTGGACACTAAGAGAATACTGTATACCTTAACAGTCAGGGTTCTCCAGAGAAAGAGAATTGGCTGGATATAAATGTGTGTGTACATGTGTGTGCATGTGTGCATTAATATTAAGAGATTTATTATAGGAACTGGCTCATGCAACAAAGAGGATTGGTACATCCAAATTCTGTAGTGCAGGCCTCAAGTTGGAAACTCCGATGAAAGTGAATTTGAATTCCCCAGGAGAAGCTGGCTGGCTGGCTGGCTGGCTGAAGTAGAGATAGAAATTCTTGTTTTCTGACATCAAAAATCCTCAATTCTAGCTTTAAGACTTTCAACTAATTGGATAAGCAGACATCACTCATTGCTGAGGACAATCTCCTTTGTTGACTATAGATGTAATCAGCTATACATGCAATCAATGGAGTAAACACGCAATTGTATCTATGAAATACCCTCACAGTAGCAAACAGGCCAGAGCTTGCTTGAATAAACAACAGGATACTGTAACCTAGACAAGTTGACACATGAACTTAACCATCACAGTCCACCTCTTGTCAACTTGCCACCCACACACATCTTCTTAAACCATATTTATTCTCCAAATAAATACAATTACGTGGTCATATTTTTACCTAACATAACACAACTGTCCTGCATGTAACTGAAAACACATTAACACATTCCCCAGAAGACGATGCAAGTTCTTGGGTGATAGTCAATCTAACCCTTGATATCCTGGAACTTAAATACTATGACAAAAAGTTAATATAATATGTTACATGATAAAGGGATAAGAGAGGGGAGAAAACAAAGATATTGCCATATACACACACATACACATGCATGCATATACATAAACATATTCATAACAAAATTAGGAAGAAATACACCTAACAATTACAGTGCTCATTTTCTGCAACTACTCATATGGTCATAGCTGATATTTATAACTACTTTCATCCATCATTCATTCCGTATTCTCTTTACCCTTAGAAAGAAACTGAGGGGTTTTGATTCTTTCCATGGTGGGTAAAACCCAAAACTTTATGCCTGAAGAGTCTGAGCCATTAGCAGTCCTGCCTGGCTTGGGTTCTTGTAGCTATCCGTTGATTTTAATCTCAGGGTCTGGTAGTGTTAAGAGATGCCCTAATGCCCAAGAGATCTCCTGTATTCCAGGCATGTTCTTCTTTACCTCCAATGAATAGTAGCAGTCCAATTTTCCTTCTGGAATCAGGATCAATCACCACAGCAAGTACAGTAATTCAATTCTTTGTCTTTTGAGTCAGAATCAGGAAAAGCCAAAGGTAGCTAAGTGGAAGTCTTAAATTCCAGTTCAATGGAACCAGTGTTGTGTATCCTGTTGGAAGCACTCCTCTTTTTAGAACTAAGCTGAGCAGCAGAGCATAAGGTCATGGGGACAGGAAACAATTTTTTACTAGTCTGTTACCAAGTGTAATATTGAGTGGTGCGACTCCCATTTCCACCTATTGATTACGGGACCCATGAATCTTAGCTATGTGAGAAACAGCACCATAGATCAGACACTTATTAGGAGCATATATAGCCTTCTGGAAAGCATTGCTCCAGCCATGCAATGCATTGCCACCTAGTTGGCATTGCAATTGGATAAACACCAAAATCAATGCAAATATGTTTATCACATTCAAGCTGCAAAAAAATTAAAGACAAAGTGTAAATATTAATAGAAGCTAGGGGGCTGTGGGGGAAGCACCATATACGTAGAGAAGTAAGGATAGGAATTGCAGCAGACATCAGAAAAAAATCCAAGTAAGAAGAAAGAAGAGTGAAATATTTAAAGTGTTAAAATAAAAAACAAAACAAAACGAAAAGAATACCAAACTAAAATTCTATATCCTGTGAAATTATACATCAAAGGTGAATTAGAGGAGTAACATCAGCGAGATGGTGGAGTAGGCAGCTTCAAGTTCCAGCCCCCCAAAGAAACATCAAAATCAAGCACAAACTCCTAGAACGAACTTTATCTGAAGGCTGGAAAACTTCCAAAGTTTTATAGCAACCAAACAAACACTAAAATCAAGAAAAAAATTAACTTATATACAGTATGAAAGTTTTGTGGTATTTTTACCTGCGCTTGCCTTATCCCGGTTTTGCCTCAGCACCCGTCTTGAAGATTGAAGACGGGTTCAATCATATGTTCCTGGTCAATGATATTAGAGGGAACAGAGCAGACCTTATTCACAAATCAATGTGTATGTCTGTTGTAAGCTGTCTGGTGGCTACCTGAAAGACTGTCATAAGGCACTCATACCTGTCTCACCTATTTTGCTAATCTTAGAACTCACTGGGGACAGAAAAGTGATGGGATATTGCTCAAAAACGCTATAAGGTGAATGGTCAACCTGTAGCTGCCTGGAGTGAAAGATTACAGTTGAGACACACAGTGAATCACCTAAAGCCTAAAGTGTCTTTGAGAAAACAGGGCATTCAAAAACACCCAGGTTTAAGTGGGAATTGAGAATTGAGAAAGCCACATGGCATACCCAAGGCAAGATGCCATGAAAAGACTCAAAAAGACCCTCTTTTAATTTACTGGGCTGCCGAAAGCAGATTCTCTAAAATGGGCTGGCTTTTGTTAGATGGCAAGCTTACATCTGGTCATATGTTTGCTGATATTGTCTATTTCTTTTTAACTCAATGTAGGTAGTTTGTGTGTTTCTAAAAATGTGTTCATTTCATCTAGATTATCTAATTTATTGGCAATAATTTTTCATGGTGTCCACTTATAATCCCCCTCCCCTTTTCTTAAGTTAGGCCAGTAGTTTATTGAGAAAATGGAAGAAGAGAACAGAAACAGGTAAAAAATTACACATCCCCAGATGTAGGTGCAGGCACCTCCAGGCAGAGAGAGAGATTTGGCTTGTGTGGTTACCTTTAAAGTTATTAATTATTCCTCCCCTTGCTAATGATTGGGGGAGGGCCCCAGCTGTTTGCTGTTCTGATTACTTTCCCCAGGGGACCCAATGATGAGGCCACTTGAGGGTATCTGGGACTGTCCCTTGACCCAGAATGAGATCTCATTCCAAATGGGGATCTTGTGGGGTTCTTCCAGCAGCTTTCTGGTGGGGTCTTTCGCCAGGGAGTTTTCCCCAGGTGGGGTTCCATGGCCACATGATTCGCAGCCATGTTTTTCTGCCAGGTCTAAGATTTGTCTTCCCTTTCCCTAAACTAACCTGCCTCAACTCCCCCCTCAGAGTGTTTATACCTTTATACTTAAGAGGATGCTAAAGGATTATGGTCATTCTTCTGTAACTATTTCCTGCTGATTAGGGAGCATAGGACCTACCTGACGAGGTGTAATACCGTCTTGCTACTCTATTGCGGTTTGGGGAAGATGAGTCTGGCACTGTGGGTGGAGCTGGATACAATCCCCACATGACTAATTAGGCATTGATTCTGGAAGAAATAATCTTGATTAGAATTTTGGAGATACATGGTTCCACAGAAAAGATACTGGACCACGAATATAGGAAAGGCCAAGTGCCTCCAAAGGCTGCATACTCCCGAAGTTGGTGGGCTTCATCTTGCAGGTTTTAATGCTGTCTAGGACTATTCCAGAGCAATTTACATAGAGACAGCATTCCTTCTTAAGGAACAGATATGTCCCTCCCTGTTCTGCTGTTAGCATGCTAAATGCCCTGCAATTTTGCAGCACCACAGCAGCAAGAAAGTCTGTTTGTTATCTTAGAGCTTCTAAGGCATGGCTAGTTTTTTCTATGCTGTTAGCTAGCTCTAGGAAGAGATTGTGGTAGGATATTGAACATGTTAAAAGTCTTGGTATACTTAATTCATTTTATAAGTAGTTAATGAACGTGCCTACAATAAAAAGGAATAGCTCTCTTAAGTACTGTCTTTGTTTTGCTTGCCATATGCTTGTCTGTTGTTGCCTGTACTGTCTTTGTGAGTTTATGTCCAGGGCAGTGCCTCTCTTCATACCTTTCCTAGCTATCCTAAGTATAAACACCACCATGGGAAACCTGGGATTGGCAATTTATACTTATAGTCCTTTTTATTTCAGTGAGATAGGTTGAAATATCCCTCTTTTCATTTCTGTTTTTCATTATTTGTATCTTCTCTCTTTTTTCTTTGTCAGTCTAGCTAAAGGTGCATCAATTTTATCGACCTTTTCAAACAACCAACACTTGGTTCTGTTGATTCTCTCTATTGCTTTTTCTTTTTCTATTTTTATTATCTCAGCTCTTATCTTTGTTATGTCCTGCCTTCTGCTCACTTAGGGTTTAATTTGCTATTCTTTTTCTACTTCTTCCAGTTTTGAGGTTAGACTCTGATTTGAAGCCTTTCTTGTTTTTTAATGTAAGCATTTAAAGCTATGAATTTCCCTCTCAGCGCAGCCTTCACTGCATCTCATGTGTTTTGTTATGTTGTATTTTCATTTGCCTCAAGATATTTCCTAATTTGTTTTCTGATTTCCTCTTTAACCCATTGATTATTTAAGAGTATGTTGTTTAATTTCTACATATTTGTGAATTTTCCCTTTCTCCCTTTGTTGTTGATTTCTAGCTTCATTCCATTGTAGTCAGAGAATATATATTGTGTGATTTCTATATTTTTGAACTTATTGAGACTTGTTTTGTGACCCAACATATGGCCTTTCCTGGTGAATGATCCATGTGCTCTTGAGAAGAATGTGTATTATGTTTTCCTTGGGTGCAGTGTTCTGTATATGTCTTAGTTCTAGTTGGCTTAGTGTATCATTCAAGTTCTATATTTTCTTATTGATATTATGACTTGATGTTCTATCCATTATTGAGAGTGGTGTGTTAAAGTGTCCTACTTTATTGTTGATCCATTAATTTCTCTCAAATCTGTCATTGTTTGCTTCATATATTTTGATGCCCTGCTGTTAGGTGCATATATAGATATAATTGTTACATCTGCCTGTTGAATTAGCCCCTGTATCAGTATATAATGACTCTCTTTGTTCTTTGTTCCTATAATTTACTTGAAGTCTAGTTTATCTGATATTAGGATAGACACTTCAGCTCTCTTTTGGCTAATACTTGCATGGTTTATAATTTTTCCATCTTTTAACCCTCAACTTACTTATATCTTTATCTTTAAGTTGTGTCTTTTGCAGACAGCATATTTGCGGGTGTTTTAGTTTGCCAAAGGACTGCTGATGCAAAGTACCAGAAATCTGTTGACTTTTATAATGTAGATTTATGTGGGTAAAGCTTACAGTTCCAAGATCATGAAATGTCCAAATTGAAGCATTAGCAGAGATGCTTTCTCAACAAAATCAGCTACTGTTGATTCTGTTGTCAGGGCACATGGCAAAGCAAGATGGCTGCTGATTTCTGCTGAGGTATCTGCGTCTCTGCAGCTGTGGCAAACCTGGCATAAGGCTTGTCTCTTACAGAGCATTCTCTCTCTCTCTCTCTCTCTTTCTCTCTCTCTCTCTCTGGTCCTCAGCTTCTTGAGCCTCTTGGGGACTTCCCTCTATGCACTTCAGCTGTGGGTGAAACCTCTCTTAAATGGCTACATCAAACATGAGGGCTCCCTTTTCCTGTGTCTGTTTGAGTGAGTCTCTCTCTGTGTTTCCATTTATATCATACCTAGCAAGGGGGCAGAGACTCAACCTGAGTCACACCTTACTGATAAATTCCAATCAAAAGTCCTAAAGTGATCTTGTCAAGTAATGTAATCAATGGCCCGTCAACTGAATTCAATTCAATCAAAGATTAGCACACCCAGAGGAATAGATTAGTTTACAAACATAATATTTCTTTTTGGGAGATTCATAAAATAATTTCAAACTGCTACAATAGGTCATGCTTTTTCATCCATTCTGCCGATCTCTGACTTTTGACTGGAGAGTTTAATCCATTTCTATTTAAAGTCAGTACTGATAATACCTGACTTTCTTCGGCCATTTTGCTATTTTGCCTTTGTACATCTTATACATTTTTTGTCTCTCTCTTCCATTAAAGCCTACTTTTCTATTTGTTTGCTTTCTTGTATTGTACCATATTGAGTGCCTTCTCATTTCAACCTGAATATATTTTTCATAAGTTTTCCTTATGACTACCATGGAGTTAAAAATTTAGCATCCTAAATATTTAATAATTATATTTGGTTTGATATCAACTTAACTTTAATAGCTTGGACATATACTTTTTCTATACCCCTGTCTTCCCATCACTTTTTTCACATTTTACCATATACATCTTTGTTCATTGTATATCCATAAGCCTAGATTTATCATTACATTTTATGCATTTGCCTTTTTAGCACCTGTAGAATGTAAGAAGTAGAGTTGCATAGCAAACAATACAATACAGCAATACTGACAATTATAATTACCCAAATGTTTAACTTTTCTTCAGGTCTTTATTTCTTTATGCTCCTTTGAATTGCTGTCTAGTGTCATTTCAATTCAGTCTGCAGAATTCCTATAGTATTGTTTGTAGGGTAGGTCTAGTGGTGATGAACTCCCTCTGCTTTTGCTAACATAAAAATGTTTTAATCTCTCCCTCAGTTGTGAAAGAGAATCTCACCAGATATAAAATTCTTGCCTGGCAGTTGTTCTCCTACAACACCTTAAGTATTTTAAGCTACTGACTTTTTGCCGTCATGATTTCTGATGAGAAATTAGCACTCAATCTTATTGCGCCTCCCTTGTACGTAGATGTTGCTTTTCTCTTGCAGCTTTCAGAAATTTTTCCTTGTCCTTTGCATTTGATAGTGTAATTGGTATATGATAGGTTTTATTTTTCTTCATCTTTATTCTGTTTGCTGTTCCCTGAACTTCTTGGATGTGCATATTCAGGTCTTTTGCTAAGTTTGGGAAATTCCCTATCCTTATTTCTTTGACTATTCCTTCTGCCCCTTTCTCTCTTTCTTCTTTTTCTGGAAATCCCATAATGCATATTTTAGTGTGCTTGAAGGTGTCCCATAGGTGTCTGAGGCTATTTTCACTTGTAATTTTTTTTTTTTTTCTTTATGCTCCTCATTTAAAGTGTCTTGTCATCAAGTACACTGATCCTTTCTTCTGCTAGCTCCAATCTGTTCTCAAAACCCTCCTGAGCATTTTTTCATTTCAGTTTTTGTGGTATTCAACTCCAGTAGTTCTGTTTGGTTCCTTTTTTAAATGTCTTATCTCTTTACTTAGACTCTCATATTGTTCATTCTTTGTTTTCCTGTTTTCCTTTAGTTCTCTCTCTGTTCTATTATTCTTCTCCTAGATCATTTTTTAAGATCATTTTTAAAGGCTTTGTTCATTATATACATATATGCTCTTCTTCCTTGCTGTTTTCTGTATTTTTATCCTCTTCCTTTTGGTGGCCATCATTT